>VZQC01000325.1:91942-121971 GCA_009823505.1 Rhizomys pruinosus
CAAATTTTTAAACACCTTAAAGAAAGAATTGAGAAGAATCAGAAGATGATAAACCCCATGCTCATGGATTGGGAAAATTAACATGTGACAAATGTCCTAGTACCAAACTCTGTATAGATTTACTGCAATCCCAATTAAATCCTGAAGGAGTTTTTCACACGACTGGGAAAAAAAAATGTCCTTAATTCATTTGGAAAAACTGAAAGTCCCGAATATGCCAAAAACAACCCTGAGTGAAAAGAAGCACCACACAGGGGGGATTTTTATACCAGACTTCAAAACTATGCTACAGGGCTAGTACACTGGTATTGGCAAAAAACAGTTGATACTGCACAACATGGACATGGAACAAAACAGGAAGATCCAAACTGTGAGCACATACAATTTCACTATCTTATATTTATTTATTATTTATTTCTTTTTTTTGAGACAGGGCTCCCTGTTCCCCAGCTGGCCCAAGTAACTTTAGACCAGGCTGGCTTGAACTCACAAAATAAACCTGCCTCTGCCTCCTGAATGCTAGGCATTTTAAGGCATGCGCCACGCCCGATGTTTCTCACTTTATATTTGACAAGGGGGCCCAAGAAAGAACACAATGGAGAAAGCCAGCATCCTTCAGCAAAGTGCTGTTTGGCAAACCTGGATCACCACTGTGTCAGAAGAATGACTAATTCTACAACCCCTACCTCTGCCCTGCATACTCCGTGGAAAAGACTCACGTAACCCAAACCTGAAGGCATTAAAAAATTGGTCAGCAGCAGACTCAGACGTAAACCAACTCTAGCAAAAGCAATAGAAGAAACTGGACGCCAGACAACAAAAAGAACATAGGCATAGGTGAAAAGATTCCTAAATCAGACAGCGCTGTGCAAAGAAATTAAGGTCAAAAATGACAATGGGACCTCATTAAACTCAAAAAGCTTCTGTACACAGAAGAAAAATCAAAGAATGTGAAGAGAAATCCCACAGCGTGGGAGGAAACCTTCACTGCAGAACAGAATTCTGACAAAGCATTGATTTTCCAGAATATACAAACTACTCAAAAACACAGAAGAAAGAACAACATGACCACTCAATAGATGGAACAAGATCTGAACTGAGAATTCACACAGTGAGGAATGTAGAATGTTAGTAGAACACCTTAAAGAGTGTTCAACATCACTATCCATAAGGAAATGAAAATCAAAACCACTTTAAAAGATATCATCTTCTCCCATAAGATTGGCTAGGATCGAGAAAACAATGATACCAAGTGCTGGAAGAGGTTGTGGCAAGGAAGCGGGAAACACTCTCCATGTGGTGGGAATGTAAATTCATACAGGCCCACTATGGAAAGCAGTGTGAGAACCCTTGGAAGACTCAAACTGAATTTTGCCACCGACCCAGCCATCCACCTCTGAGGCATGTTTACCCTTCAAGACTCACCCCACCACACGGATACATGCATGCGCCATGTGTCTTAGTCACTTTTTCTGTTGCTGTAATATAAAGCACCATGACCAGGAACTTATATTTTTAAGGAAGAGTTTATTTGAGCTTATGAATTGGTGGTTCCAGGGAATTAGTCCATTGTGGCGGGAGGCGTGGCGGCTGGATCTGGAGCAGCAAGACCGAGGGTCACATCTTGCAAAGAAAAAAAAAACAAACAAAACAAGAAGCAGCAATCAGAGAGCAGAGAGAACTGTAGTACCACAGGCTTGTTAAAACTCACTAGACTGCCCCCAGCAACGACACTTCTCTCAGCATGGCACCACCCTACCAAGAACCCAAAAACAGTGCCACAATGGAGCAAAGTTCGACTAATACTAAGCCTATGGCGGGACACCATCAAACCACACCACACCATGTTTATTTCAGCTCTCTCACCATTAGCACAGAGCTGGAACCAACCCCAAGTGCCCTCAACGATAAGAAAATGGGGATAGAGAAAATGTGGACAATCTACACAATGGAGTTTCTATGAGCAGTACAAGAAGATGACATCATGAGCTTTTTTGCAGGAAAATGCTGAGCTAGGACATCATTTTTTGACTAGTTTATGCTATGAGTAACACAGTCTCAGAACAAAAACGAGAGACCATAGAATCCCTCATCTGTGGATGCTAGTGCAATTACCCCTTAAGTTTTCTGGTTTTATTGGGGGGAGGGGGGGGGTTTGTTGGGGGGGTTTTGTGTTTGGTGCATTGGCCCCTTGAGCTTTTGTCCAAGCAGTTGGGCCAACTCCAGTGATGCCTTATTGGTAGGAAAAACTACAACAACAACAATGCTTAAAGGACTGCATCGATATAGATGAACTAAAACACTTGAACACTAACTGCTCAAAACAGGTTCCAACTTCCACATGGGGGAAAATTGAGAAAAGATGAGAAAGAGATGACAAAAGCATGTTAATGGCAGAATACATGAGCTCTGTGGGTGGGTGGATAGGTGGGGGGGCAGGTGGGTCCAGATTGATCATCTTGTACAAAATATATATTAAAAAAACCCAAACTTACAGTAAATGTCATTTAGGGTATATTGGTATCAGTTACCTACATCTTGATATTTGTATATTTCCTTGCATAGTTCCTCCACTATACCTTGCTGATAAAGTGCTTATAATATTATTCTACATATAAAAAGTCCATTTTAGTGGAAATGAATATACAGTAATTCAATACAATCCAATAAAATCACCCCATGAGTTTCTTGCACAGGACTTGGAAAAAAACTCCTTATTTCATCATGGAAAAATGAAAGACCCCAAATAGCTAAAGAAACCCTGAGTGAAAAGGGGATTGCTGATACCAGCCTTCCAGCCTGTACTACAGGCGGCCAGAGTTCATATAGACGCTGTACTGGCCAAAACAAAACAGAGCTGGTTCACCAATGACACAAATTGAGATCCAAACTCTGAGTTCATCCAATTTCACGCACTCATTCATATTTGACAAAGGGCAAAACAATAAACCCTCAGTGGAGGAAGGATCAGCATCTTCAGCAAATGGTGCTGGTAAACTGCATCCCCATTTGTAGAAGAACAACAATAAAACCCCTACCTCTAACCCTGTACAAAAAATCAAACTCCAACTTAGAATCAAAGATCTCAATATGGAATCCCAAACTCCTGAAGGTGATAGAAGATAAAAGTTGGCAAACAACCTACAAGACATAGGGGTAGAAAAGTCTTTCTAAATCTGGAACGCAGGCTGCGATAGGAAATAAGGACAACACCTGACAATGGGGACCTCATCAAACTCAAAAGTTCTGTACAGCAAAAACTCAAGGAAGTGTAAGAGAGGGGGAACGGGAGAAAGCCTATACAGTGGGAGGAAATCTTCAACCAGTGATACATCTAGAGCATTAAACTCAGATTATATAAGATACTCAAAAAACAAAGAAGAAAACAGAATTGACATTCAAAAGTTGGAGTAAAGAGGTGAACAGTGTGCTTGGCTTTCGGCAGCACATATTACTAAAATTGGACGATTGGAAGGAGCTGGACCTGACAAGAGATGACCAGGCAAATTCGTTGAAGCGTTCTATTTTAAAAAAAAAAGAAAAAAAGAGTTGACAGTTAACTTCATCAGTGAGGAATTAAAGTGGTGAGAAATCTTAAAATGGGTGATCCAACATTTGGGGCTGGGAGAGAAATGGCTCAGTGTAGAGCACTACTGCTCTTGCAGAGAATTGGGTTCCTGATTCCCAAGCACTCACGATGGCAAGCTAAGAACTTTTTTTTAGTGCCACGGCATTGCGTGGCACATATGCCTTTAGTCCTAGCACTTTGTAGGCAGAAGCAGGCAGAACTCTTAGGTCCTGCCTGGTCTACAGGGCCGTCCAGGCCAGTGGAACTAGGGGAGACTGGTTCTTCAAAAAAAAGACTTCCAGAGGGCGTGGTGGCATCATGACTTTAATCCTAGCACCTTGGGAGGCAGAGGAGGCGGATCTTTGTAAGTTTCAAGGCCAGCCCTAGGTTCCAGAGTGAGTTCCAGGACAGTGGGCTACAGAAGGGGGACCTTGTCTCGGAAAAAGACAAAAAAAAAAAAAAAAGATTCCATCTTAAAAATAAAAAAAAAAAAAAGTGTTCAACACTCTTTAAGGGATTAAGGAAATAGCTGGGCGTGGTCTAGGCATTGCTTGGCGCATATGCCTTTAATTTCCTAGTCTTGGTGAGGCAGAGGTGGACTATTTTTGTGAGTTCAAGGCCGCCTGTTCTACAGAGCAGTTCCAGGACGCTGAGCTACAAGGAGATCAAAATGTCTCGAAAAGACCAAAAACAAAAAAAAAAAAAAAACAACATGCAAAAAAAGAAGGGGGTAAATGGGCGGCTGAGAGATGGCCTAGCAGTAAGAGCGCCAACTGGCTCTTGCAGAGGACCTGGCGGTTCGATCCCCAGCACCCACATGGCGGTTGAGAACCTTCTATTGACTCCAGTCCAGGGGACTCCTATGCCCTCTTCTGACCCTCTGCAGTATTGACAACATCGGCAGTGCCACAAACTACATTCAGAGCCAGTACAATTCATAGAACAAAATAAAATAAAATTAAAAAAGATTATCAGCTAAAAGATCACTTATTAAAAATACCAAAACAAGAGAGTTTAAAACTATAACAACTAGTTGCTTTCAGATAAAAAGAAATATAACAATCACATTGCTCAGCCTGCACTGCAACTGGAGATATGGTGGTGCCATCCACAAATGAGGGAAAACCATTAGCCATTTTCTTTTCTGCGAGACTGTGTTATTTCACTTAGCTAATGGCTTCTAGTCCATCCATTTACCTTCAAAACTCATGATGTCAATTACTTTCTTTACCTCTGCATAGATTCCATTGTGTAGATGCACCACATTTTGTTATCCACTCATTCTGCTGAGGGGATTGGGTTGTTTCCAGCCCTTTGCTATTGTGAAGAAAGCTGCAATAAACATGATGTTGTCTATGTATCTTTAGCAGTGAGGTGGTCTTGTGGTATTACCCGGGGAGCTTTTATGTTCATGAGGGGTAGGTGTGTAGGCTCATTATTGCAATCTTTTTTTTTTTTTTCTTTTTCTTTCTTTTTTTTGGCCTTTTTGAGACAGGGTCTCCCTGTAGCCCCAGCTGTCCTGGAACTTGCTCTGTAGACCAGGCTGGCCTTGAACTCACAAAGATCCGCCTGCCTCTGCCTCCCAAGTGCTAGGATTAAAGGCGTGTGACACCATGCCCGGCCTCTCATTTTGAATCTTTTAAGAGTTCTCCACACTGCTTTCCATAATGGTTGTACAAGTTTACATTCCCACCAGCAGTGGATGAGTGTTACCTTTTCCCCACAACCTCTCCAGCACTTGGTGTCCTTTGTTTTTTTGATCTTAGCCAGTCATATCGGAGTGAGATGATATCTGAGAGTGGTTTTAATTTGCATTTCCTTAATTCTTTTTTAAAAATTTATTCTTGTATGTGTGAACATACAAGTGAACAGAGCTACACAGCTTCAGAGTCTAATGGCCTTTGCTTCTTGCTGTCCATAGGTTGATTTTCACAGGAAGGACAAGAGTCAGGGAGGGAAGGGGCCTGAAGAGATGACTCAGTGGTTAAGAGTACTGGCTGCTCTTGGAGAAGCCCCAGGTTGAAATTCCAGCACCCACATGGTAGCTAACAACTGTCTATAACTCCAGTTCCAGAGGATCTGACTCCCTCTTCTGTCTATAATGGGCACTGCACAACACAGGCACACATATACATGCAGGCATAACACTCATACACATAAAAACATTTAAAATAAATAAATAGGGGCTGGAGAGATGGCTCAGCGGTTAAGAGCACCAACTGCTCTTGCAGAGGACCTGGATTCGATTCCCAGCACCCACATGGCAGCTAAGAACCGTCTTTAACTCCAGTTCCTGGGTAATCTGATGCCCTCTTCTGACCTCTGCGGCATTGCATGACATGGGTACACAAACCTACATGCAGACAGTACACTCACAAACATAAAATAATAAATAAAAATATTAAAAAAGAAGCTAAAATAAATAGCCAGGCATGGTGGTGCACCACCTCCCAGCACTCCGAAGGCAGAGGCAGGTGGATCTCTGTGAGTTCAAGGCTAGCCTGGTCTACAAAGCAAGCTCCAGGCCAGCTGGGACTAAAGGGAGACCCTGTCTCAAAAATAACCCCCCCCAAAATATATATATGTATAAATAAGGGGCTGGAAAATGGCTCAGTACTTAAGAGCACCAACTGTTCTTGAAGAGGTCCCAGCACCCACATGGTGGCTAAGAACCATCGTCTTTTTTTTTTTTTTTCGAGACAGGGTCTCCCTGTAGACCCTGTCCTGGAAGTTCCAGGGGTCCTGGAACTCACTCTATAGACCAGGCTGGCCTTGAACTCACAAAGATCCACCTACTTCTGCTTCCCAAGTGCTAGGATTAAAGGCGTGGGCCACCACACCGAGCAAGAACCTACTTTAAGCTGGGCGTGGTGGTGCACGCCTTTAATCCTAGCACTCGGGAGGCAGAGGCAGGTGGATCTTTGTAAGTTCAAGGCAAGCCTGGTCTACAGAGTGAGTTCCAGGACAGCTAGGGCTACAGGGAGACCCTGCCTCGAGAAGACCAAAAAAAATATATTATTTTTTAGTTTTTAATATATTTCATTATTTTTATTTTATATGTATGAGTGTATATTGCCTGCATGTGTATAAGTGCACTCATGTCCTGCAACGCTCAAGAAGGTCAGAAGAGGATGTCACATCTGAAACTGGAGTACAGACAGTTATTAGCTGCCATGTGGATGCTGGGATTCAAATCCAGTTCTTCTGTAATAATATCCAGTGCCCTTAACTGCTGGGCCATCTCTCCAGGCCCCTAATTTATTATTATTATTGTTGTTGGGTTTTTTTTAATTTTTTTTATTAATTTTATTTATTTCTGTATGTGTATGAATGTACTGCCTGCATGCAAGTCTGTGCACCCGTGTCGTGCAATGCCGCGGAGGTCAGAAGAGGGTCTCGGATTCCCCTGGAGCTGGAGTTCTCCTGGAATTGGAGTTTCAGACGGCTCTCGGCCGCCATGTGGGTGCTGGGGATCGAACCCAGGTCCTCTGTAAGAGCAGTCGGTGCTCTTAACCGCTAGGCCATCTCTCCAGCCCTGTTGTTGGGTTTTTTTTTTTTGGTCTTTTCGAGACAGGGTCTCCCTGTAGTCCCAGCTGTCCTGGAACTCACTCTGTAGACCAGGCTGGCCTTGAACTCACAAAGATCCGCCTGCCTCTGCCTCCCAAGTGCTAGGATTAAAGGCGTGTGCCACCACGCCCGGCTTGAATAGGCTTGAATATTATTTTTATTTTATGTGTATGAGTATATTCCTTGTACTTGTGTTAGTGCACTCATGTCATGCAATGCCCATAGAGGCCAGAGGAGGGCAGGGTGTTAGATCCCTTAGAACTGGAGTTAGGAACAGTTGTTAGCAATCAGTACCCCAAACCTCTGAACCATCTCTCCAACCCCAGCACTTTTAATTTTAAAAGTATAAAACAGCAATTGAGGAAGACAGCCAATATCAACCTCTGATCTCCTGTTTACACATACGTGCACTGCACACCCTCCCCCCCCAACATGTGCACGTGCCCATATGAACAGGCACAAACAATAAACACCCACATACAGAAAGAACACTAAAGTCTGTGGAGGATAGGGGAGAAAACAAATGGTTCTTGAGTAACTTACAAGATGTAGATGTAGGTATGATGTCATGGGAAAGATCAGGACTGTGAAAACATAGAAAAGGATTTCCAGTGCGGCCAGATAAATACCTGTGTGGAAGTTATTCCCTTCCATTTTTTTTTTTTTTTGTCTCTCTCTCTTTTTAATGATTCTATTTTTTAGACTTATTTAACTGCAGAGATTTTTTTTTTCTCCAAAAGCTAAGAATCTTTTTTTTTTTTTTCTTTTTGAGTCAGGGTCTCCCTTTAGTCCCCAGCTGGCCTGGAATTCACTCTGTAGACCAGGCTGGCCTTGAACTCACAGAGATCCGCCTGGCTCTGCCTCCCAATTGCTAGGATTAAAGGCATGCGCCACCACGCCCGGCTAAGAATCTTTTTAAAGTCATAATTTCAAATTACAAATAAGGTGATATCTAATTCTACAGAGTTAGACAGGAGATCTTTAAAGTTTTGTTGCATTTATTTTATTTCATTTTATTTTTTGAGATGAGGTTTCACCATGTAGCCCTGATTGGCCTAGAACTTGCTGTGTAGACCAGGCTGGCCCTGAACTCATAGAGGTCTGCCTGCTTCTGCCTTATGAGAGCTGGGGTTGTGTGTGCCCCCACAAACAGCTATTTTATTGTTATTTTGATTATGTGTGTTTGTGTGTCGCTGTGTGGGTTTGTGAACATTAATGCAGTGTTTGCAGAGGCCAGAAGAGGGCAATGGACCTCATGGAGTTGGAGTTCTAGATGACTGAGAGCAGAGTGACATGGGTGCTGAGAAGTGAACTCTGAAGAGCTGTACATGCTCTTAACCACTCGCTGAGCCATCTCCAGCCCTTCAAGATGGTCCTTAAAGAAATATTCTGCCGCCGGGCATGGTGGCGCACGCCTTTAATCCTAGCACTTGGGAGGCAGAGGCAGGCGGATCTTTGTGAGTTCAAGGCCAGCCTGGTCTACAGAGTGAGTTCCAGGACAGCTGGGGCTGCAAGGAGACCCTGTCTCAAAAGACCAAAAAAAAAAAAAAGAAATATTCTGCTAGGAAAAAAACAACAGATTATGCTGTCTAATCTTCCTACACCCATCAGACCCTGCTGAACAGTTGGCATGTCAAAGGTCATTGAGAAGTTCCTCCAGGGAGAAATGCAGCTGCTGGTAACTTTTTCTTTTCACTTTTTCTAGTATTTTATGAGACCTGAAGAAATAGGCATTAGCCAAGGGGAGTGGATAACCAAAGATAAGCATTCGATCTGGCTTTATGTTTTTGCCTCGTTTTTTTGAAGACAAGGTTTCCCGCTGTAGCCCTGGCTGGCCTGGAACTTGCTATATAAACCAGGCTGGACTCCATCCCGCAGAGATATGTCTGTCTCTGCCACCTGAGTATTGAGATTAAAGATGTGCACCAGCACTCCTGGCTTCTGTTGGTTTTGAGGATCTTGCTATGTAGCCCTGATTGGCCTGATACTCACTTGTAGAGCAGACCGGCCTAGAACTGCAGCTAGTCTCTTGCCTTTGACCATCAAATTGGTTGGGATTACAGGCACATGCCATCATGTCTGGCATTTTCTTGGTGTTTTTTGTTTTGTTTTAAGATAGAATCTTGCTTTGGGTGCACATGCCTTTAATCCCAGCACTCTGAAGTCAGAGGCAGGAGGATCTCTGTGAATTGAAGGCCAGCCTGTTCTACATAGTGAGTTCCAGGACAGCTGGGGCTACAGGGAGACCCTGTCTCAAAAAGACCCTCCCCAAAAAGATAGTCTTGTTATGTAGCCCAGGCTGGCCTTCAACTCATGCAGTTTTGCCTCAGCTACCCAAGTTCTAGGAATATAGGCATGCATCACCCACCATGCCTAAATTAGTGAGCACTCTAGGGGGAAGATAGACTATGGGCAGGATATAGAGAAACTTGAAGAGGAGGTGAGCGAGGGCAGCAGTTGGAAGGGAAGTGGGGGACTAGACAGGGGTCATTTTGTTTCGCTTGACAGGAGTGGTGTGTGCATGTTCATATGCTCAAGGGAAGGAGCCTTGGGAAGGTGAGACAGAGATAATCTTATCCATGACTTGACCTTATTCAGAATACAAGGTCATTAGGAAGATTTGGGAGAAAGGAATCCAGGACTGAAGAGCAAAGAGTAGACTTGAAACCTCCTGTTAGCAGGTGTGAAGAGGGAGTTATTGATTGGTAGGTTTGTCACTTGTTAGTGGGAGTTTGATTCTTTTTTTTTCTAGAGAGGAGTGAGATCTTCTGGTGAGAGGAGGCTTGGCCGGTAAGGAATTGCAGATCTGAGATGATGGTGGGAAATAACTGCTGGGGAGAGGTGTAAGCATGAATTCAGAGAGGTACTGTCTGCCCAGGGCTGGGTTTTAATCCAGCAGCATTAACAGCTGGAGTGTGGGTTCTTAAAAGCAGAGTCAATTCATCCAGGCTCCTGCTTGCAAGGCAAGCGTAATGAAAAGACAGAAGGGGGTTGGAGATGTGGTTCAATGGCAACACTTGCCAGACATGTACAGCCCCTGGGTTTGGGCCTCACACTGGCAACTGAACTCCTGTCCTTTTTGAAGTGTGAGGCTGAGCCTTTAACAGATAAACCATCTCTCTAACCCACGATCATCAGCATTGAAAAAAAATATGATGGGGCTGAAAAGTTCTTCTTACCTAGTATTTTGTTAGTTGGCTTGTAACAGGGTCTCACATAGCTTGGGATGACCTTGAACTCCTGATCTTCCTGCCTTCCTTTCCCAAGTACTAGAATTACTGGCCTGCATCAACACACCTGGCTTTCATTTAGTGTTTGACTTCAGCTTTCCTTTCTTCTTGTTTTCAGATAGGGTCTTGCTATGTGTCTAGATTTACCCCAAACTTACTACTTTCCTGGCTGAGCTGCTGGCATCGCGGGCATGTTCACCCATGCCTGGATTTTCTGTACCTTATTTAGATATGTTTATATACAGAGATATTTAACATTGCGTTCTACTTGCCAATGGCCTTTAAGTAGAAGAACCGGATGTACGGGTTTAGAGTCTAGGAGTAGCAAGGCTTTCCTATATAGCCTAGGTGTGTACTGAGCCATACTACCTAGGTTTGTGTAAGAATGCTCTGTGATAGTCTCACAGTGACAAAATCAAACAGTGGTCATTTCTCAGAACACATCCGCCAAGTTAGTGGACGCATGATTGCTCATTGTCCAATTCCTAAGGTTCATTCCTCTTTCCAGCCACCTTTCTTTCTTTTTGTTTTTTTCGAGACAGGGTCTTCCTGTAGCCCCTGCTGTCATGGAACTCACTCTGTAGACCAGGCTGGCCTTGAACTCACAAAGATCCGCCTGCCTCTGCCTCCCAATCCAGCCACCTTTCTAGCATTATTTACATCCCTCTCCCCAGAACTTCTCAGGATCCAGCTATTTATTTTTTTAATTTTAAAAAATTTATTATTTTCTTATGTGTCTGCATGTAGGTTGGTGTACCCGTGTCGTGCAATGCCGCAGAGGTCAGAAGAGGGTGTCAGATTCTCCAGGAATTGGAGTTAAAGATGGTTCTTAGCTGCCATGTGGGTGCCAGGAATCAAACCCGGGTCCTCTGCAAGAGCAGTCGGTGCTCTTAACTGCTGAGCCATCTCTCCAGCCCCTCCAGCTATTTATTTACCCATCCATGTCTACCTCCTCCAAAGTTTGCACATCTCCATGAGAAGGATCCCCAGTACCTAATTCCATACTTGAAGGGCTGGAGATAGAGCCCAGCTGGTAGGGCTATATCCTAGTTGTGTCCTAGCTAAAGCATCCAGCCTTGTAGACTGAGCAGCTTCCACTTCCCAGCCTCTTCCATGTCAAGACAGTCATTGTTGAACTACCCAGACCTTATTGTGTAACCAATCTTATAAATCCCATTTGAATACACATATTCATTCTATGGGTTCTTTTCCTCTGGAGAGCTCTGACTAATACAGTGGGTATCTGTGAAGAACAGAACCAAAATGTTGCATAGGAGAAAAAGAGTCTCTATTGCTCCTGATTCTCTTCCTCTCTTGGAAACTGGAAAAGAAACTGCCAGGCTTAAAGGCGCTTGCCTCTGCTCTTGTTGGAATCATGTACTACTAGAATATAAATGCTGGAAAATAGCCCAGGGGAGCCCAAATCCTGATTTTGAGCATGTTTGAAGAAGGGGGATGGCAGGGAGGAAAAAAAAAAAAAAAGAAGAAGCAAAGAAGGGGGAAAAAAAGAAAAAAAAAAAAAAAAAAAAAAAAAAAAACCTCTTTGACTTCCACTGGTTTTGTATTAATGGAAGCCTTTTATCTTTAGAACTTTGTACTTGTGCTGCCAAGCGGAGGACGAGAACATCAGAAAGAAAGCCGTGAGCAGAATCATGCTCTTGCCTTCCCCCAATTCAGAGCTTGTGGAATCACCCCCAGTTCCAGAAGGCCCCGGGCTAGTATGGGAAATCAGTGGGAAAATGTTCTTTTAGATGTCAAATCCCAGCTTCTATCAGAAAACAAATACAGATGAACAAAGCCACAGGCAAGGACGGGCGGGCTCTTATGTTGCCGCTGTGGACTATTATAAATTTCGTTTCTTCATCAATATGTGTAGCTAGGAGTTCTTATTGCCAAACGCTACCATTATTCTGCCTATAGACACAGTTGGTATAAAGTTTGGTTTGTTTTAACTTATTTTTTGTATGTGTAAATGTACTGTCTGCGTACCCCTGGAACTGGAGTTAAAGACGGTCTCTCTAGCCTCCATGTGGGTGCTGGGGGGATCGAACCCGGGTCCTCTGCAAGAGCAGTCGCGGCTCTAATTAACCACTAGGGCCAGTCTCCTCCAGCCCAACAGTGTATAAAGTTAAAGAATCATTCTTTTTTTTTTTTTTTAATTTTTCTTCATCACTGTTTACGCTAGGAATTCTTATGCCAAATGCTAACATATTATGCGCCTAAGACACAGTGTAATAAAGTAAAGAATACGTTTTTTTTTCGAGACAAGTGGCCTCCCAATGTAGCCCCAGCGTCCCCTGGAACCGCGACTTTATAGAACGCAGGCTGGCCATGGGGCTTCCGTTGAGACCACAATCGGCCTCGCCTCTCCGTGCCCAAGTGCTGTAGGTTTTGAAAGGCAGGCTCCGCGCTGGACCTGGCTGTGGGATAGAGAATTTTAATTTACCTATCACTAACATATGTGATAACTTCATACAGTGATTTTGAAGAAGTTTTTTTGTGATCCCTATGAAACAAATGTAATAAAATCATCAACAAAATTTAGAAACTTAAGAATTAAATGCCAGCGTGGTGGCGCACACCTTATCCTGCACTTGTGAGGCAGAGGCCGGATGGATCTCTGTGACTTCAAGGCCCGCCTGGTCTTACAGATGTGAGTCCAGGGACCAGCTGGTGCTAGAGAGGGAGACCCTGTCCTCAAAAAGACAAAAAAAAAAAAAAAAAAAAAAAAAAAAAAGAATTATTGGGGCTGGAGAGTGCGCCTAGCGGTAAGAGCACCAACACTGCCTTCTGCAAGGACCTGGGTTCAATCCCCCAACCACAATGGCAAACTGAGAAACCGTCTTTGACCTCCACATTCCATGAACGAACAACCTTACGCTCACCTTACCATGCCAGTACATCATTACAACATCAAAAATAAAATTAAAATAAAAAAAAAAGAAAGTAAAATTAAACACAGTGACTTTTTATATTTAAAAAAAAAAAAAAAAAAAAGAAAAGGTTATTGTTCTGACATAAAAAAAACAAAAAAAAGAAACAAAAGAAAAAAAAAGAAAAATAGCCGGTGCTAGTGCACTGCCTTTCAATTAGCCACTTGGGAGGCAGAGCAGGACTCTTTGTGAGTTCAAGCACCGGTCTACAGAGTGAGTTTCAAGGCCACCCGCTCTGGGGCACAGGGAGCCCGGTTCTGGAAAAGACCAAGAAAAAAAAAAGAATTACTTGTTTTTTTAAAAAAAAAGAATTACTTTTGGTTCATTTTACTCTTTAAAAACTTACGTGGGATACTGGTCAAAGTGTCGGGATACAGAACCCCAATCAAGAAGAGCACTCCACATACCAAGTGGAGTCATACCAGAGAGACTGCGAGGAGGTTCTCCCATATGAAAATCATAAACCATCATCAAAACCACAAAAACAGAATGGAAAGACTAAAAAGACACACCATCACTCATATTATGCGAAAAAAGCCTTTGACAAAATCCGCATCCCTTCATGCATTAAGTCTTAGAAGGAATTGGATGGAGGGGATCTTCCTCAATGTAATCAAAGCCATATACAGCGAACCCCAGTCCAATATCATCTAAATGGGGGAAATGACAGAACATTCCCCTTAAAGGTAGTACTCGCAAGGCTGCCCCCTGTCACCCACTCCTTTTCAATATAGTGCTTGAAACACTTGCTGAGCAATAAGGCAAGAAACAGGATATTAAGGAGTTACTAATGGAAAAGAGGAAGTCAAACTGATCCTACTTATCTGATGATATGATTGGTTTACTTAAGGATGTTAAAAACTCCACCAGAAAACTACCTAGAAACGATTTTACACAAGCTTCAGCAACGTGGGCAGATACAAAATTAACATAAAAAAAATCATGGCCTTTTTAGTTACACAACAACAAGCAATAGAACGAAAGGTAATTAAAAGAGCCTCTCCCACTCACAATAGCCTCAAAAACAATTAAAATACCTAGGAACAAACTAACCAAGAACACCAAAGATTCCTACACACAAAAATTTTTAAACTTTAAAAGAAAGAAATTGAAGAAAGACATCAGAAGATGGATAAAAGCCTCCCATCTCATGGAATTTGGAGAAATCACACATTGTAAAAATGTCCATTTACCAAAACTCTTGTATAGATTTAATGCAATCCTAACTAAATCCCCAAGCTAGTTTCTTCACAGGCTTGGAAACAAATGTCTTGAATTCATTTGGAAAAACAAAAGACCCCGATAGCCAAACAACCCTGAGTGAAAAGATCACAGGGGGGATCTCTATTACCAGACTTCAAACTATAATACAGGGCTCTAGTCAAAAAAACAGCCTTTTTTTGGTTACTGGCACAAAAACAGACCTGTTGACCAATGGAACAAAACAAAGATCCAAAACTTGAGCACATACAATTTAGCCATCTCATATTTTACAACGGGGCCAACGATAGAAGCCACAATGGAGAAAAGACCACATATTCAGCAAGTGCCGCTTGGCAAAACGGAATCACCCAATTGTAGAAGAATGTAAAATTTACCCCTACCCTCTCACCACTGTACAAAATGTGAAACTCCAGATTGGATTTTAAAGACTCACGGAACCCAAATTCTCTGAAGGCAATAGAAGAACAAAGGACAAAAGGTGCAGCCGACTACACGACATTAGGCATAGGTAAAAGGATTCCTCAATCAGACCAGCAGCTGACACAAGAATTAAGGTTGCCTAATTGCCACATGGGTTTGAGCCTCATCAAACTCAAAAGCTTCTGTACATCAAAAGAAACAATCAAGGAAGTGAAGAGAAATCCCACAGAGTGGGAGGAAACCTTCACTGCAGATACATCTGACAAAGCATTGATTTCCAGAATATATAAACTACTCAAAAAACAAAGAAAAAAGAAAACAAATGACCCACTCAATAGATGGAGCAAAGAACTGACCAGAGACTTCACAAGTGAGGAATTAGAGATGTCTGAGAAACACCTCATGAAGTGTTCAACATCGGGACTGGAAAGATGGCCTAGCGGTTGAGAGCGCCGACCGCTCTTGCAGAGGACCCGGGTTCCGTCCCCGGCACCCACATGGCGGCCAAGAGCCGCCTGGGACTCCAATTTCAGGAGAACTCCAGTTCCGGGGGAGTCCAACGCCCTCTTCTGACCTCCGAGGCATTGCACGACATGGGTGCACAGACTTGCATGCCGACAGTGCATTCATGCACATACAGAAATAAATAAAATTAATAAAAAAATTTTAATTAAAAAAAAGAAGTGTTCAACATCACTAATCATTAAGGAAATGCAAGTCAAAACCACTTTAAGATATCATCTTACTCCAATAAGACTTGCTAGGATCAAGAAAACAAATGATACCAAGTGCTGGAGAGGTTGTGGGGAAAAGGGAACACTCATCCACTGTTGGTGGGAATGTAAACTCATACAGCCACTATGGAAAGCAGTGTGGAGAACGAACCCTTGGAAGACTTGGAATGAACCTGCCACTCGACCCAGCCATACCACTCCTGGGCGTGTACCCTCAAGACTCACGCCACCACAGAGATACATGCACAGCCATGTTTATTGCAGCTCTCTTCACAATAGCAAGGAGCTGGAACCAACCTAAATGCCCCTCAACTGACGAGTGGATAGAGAAAATGTGGTACATCTACACCATGGAGTTCTATGCAGCAGTAAAGAAAAACGACATTGCTAGCTTTGCAGGAAAATGGCTGGAGCTAGAGGACATCATGCTGAGTGAAGTAATACAGTCCCAGGTAAACAAAGGACGACGAATGGTATCCCTCATCTGTGGATGCTAGTGCCAATTACCCAGTTGTAAGTATTTCTTGTGTAGAGCCCCCTGAGCTTTTGTCCAAAGCAGTTGGGCATAATGCATATTGGAAACAACAACAGAAAGGACTGCATCAAAGAACTGACTGAAACAGTGAACTTCTGCTCAAAACAGTCAACTTCCTCATGGAGAATATTGAGAAAGATTGAGAAAGAGATGAAAAGCATGTTTGGCAGAATGCATGAGCTCTTGCGGAGTGGGGGAATGGGTGGGAACATGGGTCTAGATTTGTTAAAAAATATAAATAAATTTATGTAAAAAAAAAACAAACTACTTGTTGGGGGCTGGACAGATGGCTCAGCAGTTAAGAGCACCAGCTGCTTTTGCAGAGGACCCGGGTTCAAGTCCCAGCACCCACATGGCGGCTAAGAGCCATCTTTAGTGCCAGGTGTGGTGGTGCATACCTTTAATCCTAGCACTCAGGAGGTAGAGGCAGGTGAATCTCTCTGAGATCAAGGCCAGTCTGGTCTACAGAGTAAGTTCCAGGCCAGCTGGGACTAGGGAAACCCTGTCTCAAAACAAACAAACAAACAAACAAACAAACCTACTTGTTTAATTTCATAGTTATATTTTGACACTAAAAATGAATGTTTCAATATAGAAATCTCCATAGCAAAACAAAAAATAATTATATTGAAATTTGTCTTTTTTTTCTGGAAGCTTAAATAATAACAAAAGCAGTGTGGGTCACTCTAGAGTGTCTCTGTGCCCTCTTCCAAGTGTTACTCCGTTTAAAATTATCCAGGTTGTGTAATATTTTGATACATTTTATTATTGAAAGTTATTTAGCTGCCTTTACAATAGTCCCTCCTTAGGTGGTTTTGCTTTTTGTGGTTCTAGTTATAATCTACAAGAATTCAAAAAATATATGGAAATTCCAGAAATAAAGAGTTTCTTGGTGTTAAAAATATTATTTATTGGGACTGGAGAGATGGCTCAATGGTCAAGAAAATCAACTGCTCTTGCAGAGGACCCGGGTTCAAGTCTCAGCCCCCACATGGCGACTAAGAACCTTCTTTAAACTGGGCATGGTATAGCGGTTAAGAGCTCTGACCGCTCTCGGGGCTGGAGAGATGGCCTAGCGGTTAAGAGCGCCGACCGCTCTTGCAGAGGACCCGGGTTCGATCCCCAGCACCCACATGGCGGCCAAGAACCGTCTGAAACTCCAATTCTAGGAGAACTCCAGTTCCAGGGGAATCCAACACCCTCTTCTGACCTCCGTGGCATTGCACGTCACCGTCACGGGTGCACAAACTTGCATGCAGACAGAACATTCATACACATACGGAAATAAATTAAAAAAAAAAAAAGACACAAACAAGAAAGAAAACTATAGACCCATATCATTAATGAACACAGATGCAAAAATGCTCAACAAAATACTTGCAAATCGCATACAGACCCACATCAAAAAGATCATCCACTATGACCAGGTTGGATTCATAGCAGAGATGCAGGGATGGTTCAACATATGTAAATCAATAAATATCATAAAATGCATACATGGACAGAAAGAAAAAACATAATCACCTCAATAGATGCAGAAAAATCTTGATCTTGGATAGTCTTATTGGAGTGAGATGATACCTTAGTGTGGTTTTTGTTTGCATTACCTTAAATATTAATGATGTTGAACACTTTTTAAGATGTTTCTCAGCCATCTTCACTTCCTTACTGGTGAAGTCTCTGTTCAGCTCTTTACTCCATCTTTTGAGTAGGCAATTTGTTTTCTTACTTCTTTGTTTTTTAAGTAGCTTATATATTCTGGATAGTAATGCTTTGTCAGATGTATCAGTGGTGAAGGTTTTCTCCCACTCTGTGGTTTTTCTTTTCACTTCCTTGATTGTTTCTTTAGCTGTACAAAATCTTTTGAGTTTGATGAGGTCCCACTTGTAAGCTGTTGTCCTTATTTCCTATGCAGCTGCTGTTTGATTAAGAAAGTCTTTTCCGGGGCTGGAGAGATGGCCTAGTGGTTAAGAGCGCCGACCGCTCTTACAGAGGACCCAGGTTCGATCCCCAGCACCCACATGGCGGCTGAGAACCGTCTGAAGCTCCAATTCCAGGAGAACTCCAGTTCCAGGGGAATCCGAGACCCTCTTCTGAACTCCGCGGCGTTGCACAACACGGGTGCACAGACTTGCATGCAGACAGTACATTCATACACATACAGAAATAAATAAAATTAATAAAAAAAATTTTAAGAAAGCAGGCTGGGCATGAGCCAGGGAAGCAAGCCAGGGAACAGCATTCCTCCATAGCGTGTGCTTCAGCTCCTGCCTCCAGGTTCCTGCCATGAGTTCCTGCCTTGGACTCCCTAAGTGATGAACTGTGACCTGGGAGATGTAAGCTGAATAAACCCTTTCCTCCCCAAGTTGGTGTCGGTCAGAGTGTTTTGTCACAGCAACGGAAGACAAACTAGAACAGCATATCATCAAACTGCCTACTAAATATTTATGTTTNGACAAAAAAAAAAAAAAGAAAAAAAAATAAAAAAAAGAAATCATGGGGCTGCGGAGAGATGCCCTAGCGGTTAGTTATAAAGATGGTTTTGTTTTAAGGCACAACTGGTCTTGCAGAGGAGCCGGTTTCTATTCCCAGCACTCACATTGCTGCTGAGAACCGTCTTTAGTTTCAGGGGAATCCAACAACCCTCTCTCTGACATGGGTGCATACACCTACACCCCCACACACACACAAAAAAAAAAAAAAAAAAAAAAAAAAAAAAAAAAAATAATAATTAAATTTAAAAAAAAAAAGGAAAAAAAGAATTCACTTTTTCTCTAGGTAGCAGCGACAGGTAAAAAAAAAAGGGACCAAAAAAAAAAAAAAAAAGAGATACAAAAAAAAGACAAAAAAAGATTTTTTTTTTTTTTTTTGGCACATGCCTTTAATTCTTAGCACTTTTGGGAGGAGAGGCAGGGATTTTTGGTCAAGCGCCAGCCTTGTCTTACCCAGATGAATTTCCAGGACAGCTGGGCTACGGGAGACCCTGTCGGAAAAGACCAAAGGAAAAAAGAAAGAATTACTATGTTTTTTTAAAAAAAAGATTACTTGTATCAGTATAACTACTTTAAAAAACTACTTGGATACTGGCAAATTGCAGTACAGACCCACATCAAGAAGAGATCATCCATCATGACCAGTCAGTTGGATTCATACCAGAGGATGCAGGGATGGTTCAACATATGAAAATCAATAAAACATCATCAAACACAAAACAGAATGAAAAGACAAAAAAACCACACCATCATCCTCAATTGATGCTGAAAAAGCCTCTTGACAATCCAGCATCCCTTCATGCTTAAGTCTTAGAGAGAATTGGATTTGGGGGATCATTCCTCAATGTTAATCAAAGCCATATCCACAGGAAACCACAGCCAATATCATCTAAATGGAGAAATGACAGGAACATTCCCTCCTTACAAGTAGGATACTCAAGCAAGGCTGCCCCCTGTCAACCACTCTTTTCAATTATAGTGCTTGAAACACTGCTAGAGCAATAAAGGCAAGAACAAGGAGATTAAAGGAGTACAAATTTGAAAAGAAGAAGTCAAAACTATCCCTTTCACATGATGATGATATGATTGTATATTTAAGGGATGCTAAAAACTTCCACCAGAAAAAAAAAAAAAAAAAAAAAAAAAAAAAAAAAAAAAAAAAAAAAAAAAAAAAAAAAATAACATAAAAAATCAATGCCTTTCTACACTAACAACAAGCAAACTTGGAGAAAGAATTAAAAGAGCCCTTCCCACTCACAATAGCCCTAAAAACAATAAAATACCCTAAGAACCCAAACCCAAGCAAAAGCACCAAGAATCTCTACAACAAAAATTGTTAAACCTTTAAAGAAAGAAATGAAGAAGACATCAGAAAATAAAAAACCTCCCCATGCTCATGATTGAAAAATCAACATTGGGTAAAAATGTCCATTTACCAAAACTCTTGTATAGATTTAATGGCAATCCTAATCAAAATCCCCAAGAGTTTGATCACAGGCTTGGAAAAATGTCTCCTTGAATCATTTTGGAAAAACAAAAGAAGACCCCGAATAGCCAAAGGAACCCTGAGTGAAAAGATCTACACAGGGGGATCTCGTATACCAGATTCAAACTATACTACAGGGCTATAGCTTCCATAAAAACAGCCGGTTACTGGCACAAAAACAAGACCTGTGACCAATGGAACAAAATCAAAAGATCCCAAACTTGAGCACATACATTTCAGCCATCTCATATTGACAGACAGAGCCCAAGAAGCCACAATTGGAGAAAAACAGCATCTTCCAGCAAAGTGCTGTTGGCAAAACTGGATTCACCACTGTAGAAGAATGAAATTTACCCCTACCGTCTCACCCTGTACAAAAGGTGAACTCCATATGGATTAAAGAACCTCAACGTGAAACCCCAAACTCTGAAGGCCAATAGAAGAAAAAGTTGACCAGGCAACCTACAAGACATTAGGCATAGGAAAAGACTTAAAAATATACAGAACAACAGGCACGTCCTCACAAATAGAATCCTAACGGTCTAGGACTAATTCGACCATAACAACCTGGACACTCAATTAAACTTCAGCCACAAGCATCTTCACCTCATGGTAATGACTCAGTCTATCCGCAACCACGCGCAAAGCAGATACAACACGGACAGTCGAAGAGACAATCCCACAGACGCTAGTGCCCATATAACAACGGAAACCTCCTCAACTCTGCAGATACATCATGACAACTCAACCAGCCACTGCGCTTACTCTTTCCACGCAACCATCGTAGACATGACCCCCATAACTACTCAAAAACAAACTGCAAAAAAAGAAAAGCAAATGACCCACTCAATCAAGTGTGGAGCAAAAAACTGACCAGAGACTTCACAAAGTGACGAATTAGAGATGCATGTCTTGAGAAAACACCTCATTGAAGTTCAGGGTATCACCTCATCGGCGAACTTAAGGAAAAGCAATGGATACTACGCTCCCCTACCGTTTGAGGAGCGCCGACCAGCATCTTCGTAGACGGACCAACACGCGTATCCTTCAATTCCAACCCCCCGGCAAATCCCAACATGCCGGCAAGACCGCCGCCCTGGGACTCCACAAATCACCTCGAACAATCATACGCTCAATAATTTCAGAGAACCGAACCTACACCCAGTATCCCCAGGGGCAGTCCACCCAACGCCGCCGTCGTTCTCAACCATACCTTCCCGAGCAGGCACACTTACCGACCAACATGCGGTAAGACACCAGACTGCATCTGCCGACAGTGCAGATTTCTCTCACCAGCCACATTACCACACGAAATAGACAACCTTACACAACCTCTAATCACCAAACAAATTCAAACTTCTACTCTCACACATAAATCAAACAAAAGACTAGTCGTCTCCACTCAACATCATCTCACATCATTACAGGCGTAAGCACTGCAAATCAAAAAACCACTTTAAGATATCTCAAAAAAAAAAAAAAAAAAAAAAAAAAAAAAAAAAGAACAAATGATACCAAGTGCTGGAGAGGTTGGGGAAAGGTGAACACTCAACCACTGCTGGTGGGGAATGTAAGAACTCACACAGGCCACGTATGGGAAAGCAGTGGGAGACACGAACCCTTGTGACAGGACTTGAACAGTCTCGAAAGACCCTAAGCCAGACATCAAGACTACACACCCCCCACCGCCAATCACCTCACCCTACAGACATCCTGATCGAGTGAAGCTACGCACCCCTCACAAGCACTCGACTCCCAAGCCCGACCTCCATCAACACCATCCTCTGTCAGCACATATCCCCAACAAATCCCTAACTCAACGACATACCCAGCCAGATAGTATTTTTGCAGCCCTCTCTTCACAATAGCAAGGAGCTGGAACCAACCTAAATGGCCCCCTCAACTGACGAGGGATAGAGAAAATGTGGTATCTCTACACCATGGAGTTCTATGCACAGTAAAGAAAGACGACATTGCTAGCTTTGCAGGAAAATGGCAAGAGCTAGAGGGACATCTGCTGAGTGAAAGTAATACAGTCCCAGTAAACAAAGGACGACGAATGGTATCCCCTCATCTGTGGAAGCTAGTGGCCCAATTTAACCCAGTTGTAAAGATTTCTTGTGCACGGCCCCCTGATGCTTTCTTGTCCAAAGCAATTGGGCATAAGCATATTGGAAACAACAAACAGAAAGGACTGCGCATTCAAAGAACTGATTGAAACACTGAACTTCTGCTCAAAGAAGTCAACTTCCTCATGGGAGAATATTGAGAAAGACAAAGAAATGAAAAGCATGTTTGCAGAATGCAATCGGACGCTTGCGGGAGTGGAAGGAATGGTGGAAAACATGGTCTAAGATTGGTTAGAAGAATATAAATAAATTTATGCATAAAAATAAAAAACAAACCTGACTTGGTTGGGTTGCACAGATGGCTCAGCAGTAAAGACAACAGCTGTGCCTTTTGCAGAGGAACCCGGTCAAGTCCCAGCACCCAACATTGCGCTTAAAGCACCACCTTCTAGTTGCCAGTGTGTGGTGCGCCATGACCTTTAATCACAGCATCCAGGAGTTAGAGGCAGGTGAATCTCTCTGAGATCAAGCTCAGCCTGCGTCTACACAGTAAGTTCCAGCCAGCTGGGACAACAGGGAAGAACCCTCGCTCTCAAAACAACAAACCAAACAAAAACAAACAAACAAATCCTACTTGTTTATAATTTCCCATAGTTATATTTTTTGACACTAAAACAATGATATGTACCAATATAGAAAATCTCCATAGCAAACACAAAAAATAATTGATATTGAAATTTGTCTTTTGTTTTCTGGCAGGCTTTAAATAATAACAAAAGCAGTGTGGTTCATTCTAGAGTGTCTCTGTGCCCTCTTCATAGTGTTACTCTGTTTAAAATTATACAGGTTGTGTAATATTTTGATACATTCCTTTATTGAAAGTTATTTAACTACCTTTACAATAGTCCCTCCTTAGGTGGCTTTTGCTTTTGCATCGGTTCTAGCCTTATAATCTACAAGAACTTCAAAAAATATATTGGGAACCATTCCAGAAATAAAAGAGTTTTCTTGGTGCTAAAAAATATCTATTTATTCGGACTGGAGAGATGCTGCAATGCAGTCGAAGCACAATCAACCTGCTCTGCAGAGGCACCCGGGTCAAGTCCCTCAGCCCCCCACAGCGCGACTTAAGAACCACCTCTCTTCTAAAGGCTGGCTATAGCCGGTTAAGAGCTGCTGACCCGCTCTCGCGGCGGCTGGAGAGCTACGATGCGCCTAGCGCTTGAAGAGCGCCGACCGCTTTCCTGCCAGAGACCCGGCGTACCCGACCCCAGCACCCAGCGAACAGTGCCGGCTGGTCCAGAGAACCGTTCTGGAAAACTTCCCAATTCTTAGGAGAACTCCAGTTCCAGTGGCGCAATTCCAAACACCTCTGTCTTCTGACCTCCGTGAGGCATTGGAACCACGTCACCGTGTCAACGGTTGGCACCAAACTTGCACTACAGGCACATAACACTTTCGATGCTTACACATACGGAAATAAATTAAAAAAAAAAAAAAAGAGCTCCGACTGCTCTTACAGAGGACCCGGGTTCGATCCCCAGCACCCACATGGTGGCTGACAACCGTCTGAAACTCCAATTCCAGGAGAACTCCAGTTCCAGGGGAATCCGACACCCTCTTCTGACCTCCGCGGCATTGCACAACACGAGTGCACAAACCTACATGCAGACAGTACGTTCATACACATACAGAAATAAATAAAATAAAAAAACCTATTTAAAAAAAATAAAATAAACTGGACATGGTGGTGCACACCTTTAATCCTAGCACTCGGGAGGCAGAGGCAGGTGGATCTCTATGAGTTCAAGGCCAGCCTGGTCTACAGAATGAGTTCCAGGACAGCTGGGGCTATAGGGAGACCCTGTCTCAAAAAGACAAAAAAGAATTTATTATTATTGTATGTGTGTGTATGTGTATGTGCAAGTGCACATGCCACAGTACACATGAAGAAGAGGACAAACCTGTGGAATTGGTTCTCTCTTTCTACATTTATGGGTTCCAGTGATGGAACTTAGTCCTTGAGTTGGCATCATCTGACACCTGCTGAGCCAGCTCGCTGACCACCCATCATTAGCCTGCTAGAGCTCTTTCAGTTGGTTCTCTATCCCTATGTCTCTCTGACATGCTCTCATGTTTATATAATTTCTGAAATATACAAATGAAAGAAAATAATATATCTTACAAAGCACCTTGTTCTTTTTTTTTTTTTTTTTTTTTTTATGTTTTTTGAGACAGGGTCTCCCTATAGCCCCAGCTAGCCTGGAACTGGAACTTGCTATGTAAACTACGCTGGCCATGAACTCACAGAGATCTGCCTGCCTTTCCCTTCAGAGTGCTGGGATTAAAGGCATGCACCACCATGCCCTGCTGGGTTTTTTTTGTTTTTGTTTTTTGTTTTGTTTTGTTTTTTGGTAAGACAGGTGTCCCACTATGTAGTCTTCGCTGGCCTAGAGCTCACTATGTGGACCATGCTGGCCTCAAACTCAAGAGATACCTGCCTCTACATCCAAGTGCAGGGATCAGGGGTATGTGCCACCATACCTGGCTTTTAAAAAAAAGTCATCCTTTATTTTTTGTGTATGAGTGTTTCTCCTGCATGTAGAAGTGTACCATATGCATACAATGCCCATGAAGGCCAGAAGAGGGTGTTGGACCCCCTAGAACGAGAGTTAAGGACAGGTGTTTTAAGCCACCACGTGGATGCTGGGAATGAAACACAGGTCCTCTGCAAGAGCAGTAAGCTAAACCATCTTTCCACTCATAGCATTTTTTTTTTTTTTTTTTTTNGAGGGATCAGAGTCTCCCTGTGTCAGTTCCAACCTTGGGACTGGAGACTTACTATGTAGGACCAGGCCTTCGGTCTCAGGCTCACAGAGATTTGGCTGCTTCTGCCTCCCGAGTCTGAGTTAAAGGCATGTGCCAAGTCCTGGGGCTCCAGACTTATAATATGCATATTTTTGTATCCCCATGTGAGTCCAAGGGAAATAGTCACCTTTATTTTTTTTAATTTTACTTATTTTTTTATGTGTATGAGTATACTGTCTTGCATGTAGGTTTGTGGTCACCATGTTGAAAAGCTGCAGAGGTCAGAAGCGAGGGTGTTGGTTCCCCTGCCCTCGGAACTGGAGTTAAAGATGGTTCTTCAGCTGCCATTTGGGTGCTGGGGATTTGACACCCGGGTCCTCTGCAAGAGACAGTCGACACTCTTAAACACTAGGCCATCTCTCCAGCCCCAGAAATTATTTCTATTTAAAGAAGATTGTGTTTTCTTTTTTTTTTGTTTTATAGGTTTTTTTAATTTGTTTATTTTTTATTAAGGGGATTCACAATTAAGAGCCCAGTTGTTTCAGATCACATGAGATTGTCTCAGTTTAGCCATACAATTATGGTTCTGGTCGTTACATCCAATATGAGTGATGACCATCCTGTCGTTGTTTTTTCTAGGACTGGTTACTCACTCAACATGAATCACTCTTCTAGATTCATCCATTCTTATGTAGCAAAAGTTCATATGTCATCTAGTCTTCTCTTCAACTGCTGCATAGAACTCACATTGTTAGATGTACCGACATTTCTCTATCACGCATCAGTTGGGGGCGCACTTGGGTTGGTTCCAGCCTTGTTAGTGTGAAAGGAGAAGCTGCATAAACTATTGGGCTAATGCATGTATGCTCTGTAGTTAAGATGAGTCTTGTGGTTACATAACCCAGGAGTGGTATGGCTGCTGTCAGCGAGTTGTCAAGCTCCATTTCTTAAGTCGTTCCAACGGGTTCTCCACACTGCTTTCCATACGTGTGCCTGCGTACAGTTATACTTCTCGACCGCAGCTGGATGGGTGTCTCGTTCACCTCTTTCACTGTGGCACCACAACCTGCTCACAGCCACTGGTATAATTGTTTTCTCTGCGATCCTAGCCAATCTTTTTTTTTTTTTTTTTTTTTTTTTTTCTTTTTTTTTTTTTTTTTTTTTTTTTTTTTTTTTTTTTTTTTTTTAGGAGCTGGGAGCAGAAGCCTAGTGTTTAAGAAGCACACTGACCTGCTCTGGAGAGACCCCGGTGTTGATCCCCAGACACCCAGCTGGAGTCCTTGAGAACCGCAGTCTTGTAACCTCCAATTCCGGGAGAACTCTAGTGTAACAGGGGGTTAATACCCCGAGACCCTCTTCTACCCTCCGCGGCATTGCATAAGACATGGGTGCACAGACTACATTGCAGAACAGTACACTTCATGACACATAGCAAAAATAAATCAAAATTGTAATAAAAATTTATTGAATTTTTGTTTTTTAAATTAAATTAAACAATATTTTTTTTTATTTTCTTGATATGTGTATGAAATGACGTCTGATGCTAGAGTCGGTGCACCATGTGTTGTTGCAATGCCAGAGGTCTCAGGTCGTGAGGGTTGTCAAAATTACCCCTGGAAACTAGG
The DNA here is from genome assembly GCA_009823505.1 of Rhizomys pruinosus. Lineage (NCBI taxonomy): Eukaryota > Metazoa > Chordata > Mammalia > Rodentia > Spalacidae > Rhizomys > Rhizomys pruinosus. The sequence goes on from VZQC01000325.1 coordinate 118,634, forward strand.
AGTTTAGAGAGGTTTATCTCAGCCGCCATTGGGTGCTGGGGATCGATACCTGGGGTCCTCGCAGAGCAGTTGGCAGCTCTCAAAACCACGTAGGCACCATCTTCTCAGACCCGACGTTCTGAAATAACTAAAAAAAATATTTATTTTAATTATACTTTTTTTATGTATTAGTGTTTTAATGTATCATTGAGTTGTTTTTATGTCTGCATTAGGGTTTGGTGCTACGTGTCGTTGCAATGCCAGGAGGGTCAGAAGATGAGATGTCGGATTCCCCTGGAAACTGGAGTTTAAAGACGCTGTTCCTTAGCTTGCCATCAGGGATGCTGGGTGAATTTATAACCTGGGTCCATTTGCAAGAGGCAGTTGGTGCTCTTAAACTGCTGAGCAACCTACCAGCCCCATGAACACTTAAGATGTTTCTCAGCCACTCTTCTAATTCTCACTTGTGAAGTTCTCTGGTCAGCTTTTATGCTCCAGTCTTTTGAATGAGTCATTGGTTTTCTTCTTTCTTCTTTTCTTCTTGTCTTATTTTGAGTAGGTTTTATAGATGTCTGGAAACAATGCTTTGTCAGATTGTTCTGCAGGTAAAGGTTTCCTCCACTCTGGTAAGGTTTTGGTCGCTTCACTTCCTTGAATTATGTCTTTTGATGACAGAAGCTTTTGACGTTTTAACTGAGTCCATTTGTGCAATTGTGGACATTAATCTCTATGCCGCGTTGTGCGGGCCCGTGCTGGATCTGATTTAGAAAGTCCCTTTTCTATGCCCTAATGGCTTATAGCCTGCTGCAAACCTTTTTTTCCTCTATTGCCGTCCAGTAGGTTTCGTGTTTTGCACTGTTGAGGGTCGTTATAATCCGCATCTGGACGTTGACTTTTTTTGTACAGGGCGAATAGAGGGGATTTAATTTCATTTCCTTCTACAAGTGGGTGATCCCCAGTTTTGTGCAAAAAACAAAAACAGCCACTATGCTGAAGTGCTGTCTTTCCTCCATTGGTGGCTTCTTGCCCTGTTGGTCAAAATATGAGACTGTGGCTGGGCAAATTGGCTATGTGCTCAAAGTCTTGGATGCTTCAGTTTTAGCTGTTTCCAATTGGTAACCAGGTTCTGGATTTTTGGCCGCCCGAATGTTACCCAAGCTGTTGCTTATATTACTAACTGATGCCTGTTAGTTATTATGTTTGAAGGTACTAGGTAATGTTCTGTCCCTCTAGATAAGCTGATTGTGTGCTCTATTAAAAAATGAATCTTAGCTACAGCCTGTTAATATCTTTCGACTTCTTGTCTTCCTTCTATTTAGATTACGTTCCCCCAATGTCTTCACACTTTAATTTAATTTACTTTTTTACTTTTTCTGAACAGGCAGCTCTTTCCCTAGTACAGGTTCTAGCTGTCTTGCACCACTTACCCTATGGGCTCAAAGACAGGCTCGGCACTTGAACTCACAGCAGACATCTTTTTTTTTTTTTTTTTAAGACAGGGTCTCCCTGTAGCCCCAGCTGGCATGCAACTTGCTATGTAGACCAGGCTGGCCTTGAACTCATAGAGATCCACCGCCTCTGCCTCCTGAGTGCTGGGATTAAAGGCATGTACCACCATGCCTGGCAACCCCTGATTCTTGTGAAAAAATTTACACTAGTAGCTTAGCATAGCAGTATATACCTATAGTTCTAGCACTCAGGGGAAGGAACCAAGAGGAATGTGTGTTCAATGTCATCCTCAGTTGCCTGGTGAGTTCAAGCACAGCCCGACTACCTGAGACCTCATATCAAAAACACCAATAAAAAATTATACTCATGGATCAGTGGAGAACATTTGCCTGGCATGTGTGAGGCTCTCGGTTTGATACCTAATACCACACACAAAAACTTACATTGTCCCACCAGGCTTGGTGGCTCATGCCTTTAATCTCATTATACAATGACAACTTATATTAATACTTGGGGTGTGTGTGTGTGTGTGTGTGTGTGTGTGTGTGATTCACCAGCTAATTAACATCCTTTCCCTGTGAATATATATAATTAATGGAAATTCAACTTGCTTTCTGCCCTTTTTCTATTATAAACATATTTATATATCTGAATCATTAATTTGTGTCATAGCAACTAAACCAAACTTAAGTGCCTCCAGACTGTTATAGATTTACAAATTTCATTTTCTTAGGCCTCTATTGAAATAATTCACTATGATTTTAAAATTTATTTATAGTTCCTACATTTACAGCCTATACTATGATAAATGCCAAAGTATTATCTGAAGAGTGTTATCTCTGCTTATGATATAAAAATGGAGGCAAAATCCAAGACATTGTATAATTAAATATGACAAAGTGTGATGTAGTAAATATAATTTTTTTTTTAGTCTTTTTGAGACAGGGTCTCCCTGGAGCTCCAGCTGGCCTGGAACTCACTATAGAGACCAGGGTGGCCTTGAACTAACAGAGATCTATCTGATCTCACTTAATTAACCCTTCAACTTCCAGAAACATGGGGCACCTGCCTGGGGTATATTCTTCATTCTTATCATAATATATCCTAACACTTAAAGTGACAAATCTAACAGGCATATGCAAGGGGCAACAGGGCCAGAAGAAGAAATGGCAACTCCCAATGGTTTTTCTGGGAAGACTGCAGAGAAACTGGGATTTGAAGAATGGGTAAAATTTTGTCAGATAAACAAGGTTTCTCTAGGTGAAAAATAAAATAGTATCAACTTAAATTTTTTTGTTGTTATTGTGAGACAATTCTCACTTTTAGCTTAGGGCAACCTGGAACTTGCTATGTAGCCTAGGCTTGCTTCAAATTCTTGGCAACCCTGCTTCAATCTTCCTAATAAGGGGGTTGTAGGTGTGTGCCACCATGCCTAGCTTAAGAGTCTTCTTTTGAAGCCAGGCATGGCGGTGGATGCCTTTAATCCCAGCACTCAGGAGGCAAAAGGCAAGCAGATCTCTTTGAGTTCAAGGTTAGCCTAATCTACATAGCAAGTTCCAAGCCAGCTGGGGCTTTAGGGAGACCCTGTCTCAAAAAGACAAAAAAAAAAAAATCTCATAAAACAGAAATAGCCCACTTAATGGTAACACATTAGGGACAGCATTAATATTTTTAGTTTATTCTAAATAGTCTGTTGGCTCATTTTACAGATTGACTGAACATTCCTGCAAGGGAGGGATGGTAGAAATGGAAGTATCAGCCGGGTGTGGTGGCACACACCTTTAATCCTAGCACTTGGGAGGCAGAGGCAGGTGGATCTTGGTGAGTTCAAGGCCAGCCTGGTCTACAGAGCGAGAGCGAGTTCCAGGACAGCTGGGGCTACAGGGAAACCCTGTCTCGAAAATACCAAA
>VZQC01000325.1:127626-149018 GCA_009823505.1 Rhizomys pruinosus
TATATATATAATTATATATATGCACATATGTTGAAGCAATACAGGTTGGAGGGAACAACAACAACAAAAGAACCAGAAAAAAAAAAAAAAAGACAGTGAAGTCCCCAAAACAATAATCCTCTGCTTTGGAAAAACTCTGGAAAGACTCAGAAAAAGATGCAAGACATGAATGGCAGAATGCATGAACTTGGGTGGGGCGGGGGGCATGGAAAGGGAAATGAGTCTAAATTGGATTGAGAAATGATGTATGATGTATGAAAAAGTTTTAATAACAATAAAAATATATTTTAAAAATTTATTACTGTGGAGAAGTATGGTGGTACAGGCCTTTAATCTCAGCACTTGGGAGGCAGATACAGGTAGATCTCTGAAGTCAAGCCCAGCCTGGTCTACATAATGAGTTCCAGGCCATCTGAGGCTGCAGGGAGATTCTATCCCAAAATTAACAAAAGAAAAAAAGTGTGTGTGTGTGTGTGTGTGTGTGTGTGTGTGTGTGTGTGTGGTGTGTGTGTCTATGCATGAATGATGGGGGACATGCCTACCACAGCATGCTTATGGAGGTCACGGGACAACTTTGTGAAGTTAGTTCTCTCCTCCCACTTTTATGTGAGTTCTGGGAATTGAGCTCAGGTTGCCAGGCATGCACAACACTTGTTTCAACCTCTAAGCCATCTTCCGGGTCCTTTTGTTTACTTGAGGTAGAATCTCATCTAGCCCAAGTTGGCCATGAACTGATTTTGCAGTTGAGGATCACCTTGATCCTCTGATCCTCTTGTCTCCACTTCCTGATCCACTTGTCTTCCACTTGCTGGATTGTAGGTAGGTGTGGACTCCTTCTTTATGGACAGTGGGGATGGAGCCCAGTGCTTATAATACTAGGCAGGCACTCTTGTGAGTGAGCTACATCTCTAGCCCAATTATTAAATATGCAAATAATATATATGTAATTATGTAAATTGATACAATTTTTTTTTAAGAATCTATGTATAGTTCTGTAAATATATTTGTAGTGTATGTGTGTGCATGATGTGTATATTTGGGAGTAAGGGGCATGCATGCTACAGTGTGCTTGTGGAAGTCAGGGACAACTATAAAATCAGTTCTTTCCTTCCACCTTTATATGGATTCTGGGGATTGAACTCAAGTTGCCAGATTAATATGTATAACTACATATTAGTTACATAATATATTTGTTATATAGTATAAATAATACAAATATATGCACAGATACATACATATAAACATTGATTAAATGGGGGAGGAAATAGAAAAATATACCAAACTTAGTTGTGACTGCCACACCCATAATCCTAGTGCCTGGGAGGATCAGGAGTTCAAGGTCATCCTCATCTACATAGTTGGAGGCCAGCCTGAACTACCTGAGGCTTTGTCTCAAAACAAACAAATCCTTGAAGTTGTTTCTAAAACATATATAATACATCTAGGATCTTGTGTTAAAACAGTTAACAGGGCCGGGGCTGGAGAGATAGCCTAGTGGTTAAGAGCACCGACTGCTCTTGCAGAGGACCGGGGTTTGATCCCCAGCACCCACATGGCGGCTAAGAACTGTCTGTAACTCCAATTCCAGGAGAACTCCAGTTCCAGGGGAATCTGACACCCTCTTCTGACCTCCACGGCATTGCACGACAGGGGTTCACAAACCTACATGCAGACAGTACATTCGTACACATACAAAAATAAATAAAAATAAAAATAAAAATAAAAATAAAACAATTAACAGGGCCATCCAAGTGGCCCAGGGAGTAAAGGCACTTTTGTACCTGAGCCTGATGACCTGAGTTCTGTCCCTGGAATTCACATAGTGGAAGGAGAGAAATAGCTACCACATGTTGTCCTCTGACTTCCACAGGCATGCTGTGTCATTCATATACCCACCCCACACACAAACAATAAATGTAAAAATTTTAATTCAATTAACTATTATATGTGTATATAAATAAGTGTAAATATTTTAATTAATACAATTTATTTATGTTTTATAAACAGGGTCTCCCTTTAGTTCCAGCTGGCCTGGAGCTCACTCTGTAGACCAGGCTGCCCTTGAACTCATAGAGATCCACTTGCCTCTGCCAACCGAATGCTGGGATTAAAGGTGTGTGCCACCATACCTGGCACTAAAGAAAGTTCTTGGCCGCCATGTAGGTGCTGAGAATTGAACCAGGGTCCTCTGCAAGAGCAGTCAGTGCTCTTAACCGTTGAGCCATCTCTCTGGCCCGTTTATTTTATCTATGAGTGTTTTGATTGAATATATATGTGTACCATATGTGTGCAATGTCCACAGAGGCCAGAAGAGGGCAAAAGACTACCTGGAACTAGAGGTATGGAAAGTTGTTAGGCACCTGGGGGGGGGGGGGGCTAGGAACCAAACATGGGTCCTCCACAAGAACAGCCAGTGCTCCTAACTGCTAAGCCCCTAAGACTAAAAGTAAACAATTAAAACTGTATTTTGGGGGAGGGGGCATTGAGACAACAAAGTCTTACTATGTAGCCCTGGCTGATCTGGAACTTGCTATCTAGACCAGGCTGGCCTGAAACTCACAGAAATCTTCCTACCTCTGCCTTCCCAGTGCTAGGGCTAAAGGTGCCAGCCACTACACCCTATTCAACAATTGCATTTTTTTGCAACAGGAAAAGCAAGAAAAATAAAAAACTGTAATGCTACACAAAAGAGTACCCTGGGCTGTATGTGCTTGAGTACAAAACTAAGCATTTCCTGCACTCCCTCTTGGCATTACTTAGATAAAATAAGGACTAAATCCTCAGCAGGGGGATTATTACATGCTTTTGAAACAAGTACTTTGTATTAGTCTCTTGCTAAATTCCATTTTGCCAAGCAGATATTCAAATTAAACCAGCAAAAAGCAAGTTTAGCTGTGGAATGAACAGGGTCTTCCCAAGCCTAATCTGTCTCTCCTAGATAAACATCAAGTGCCTTTCATATGGGAATTTCGAAGCAGTTTAAAGATGTTAATTAATTCTCATAGCAATGCTGGAAGAAGGTGTGGTTTATTAAGTCTTTTCCACAGTAGACGGCTGACAGTTTAAATGATCTCCCAGTGTTCTATACTTCATTTTTGATAGTGAAAGCAAGAAGACCCCACTTCATCACCAATTTTCTTTTCTTAGAAAGTGATAAAGTGGCCTGTCAGTAAAGTGCTTGCCATTCAAGTATGAAGACTCAAGTTCCATCCCCAATACCCATGTAAAAAGCTGGGATGGTGGCCTACCCTTATAATTCCAGCACAGGGGAGACACAGACAAGTGGATCCCCAGGGCTTGCTGGTCAGACACTAGCCCATTCAGCAAGACTCTGGTGCCAGCAAGAGACTCTGTACCAGAGAACAAGGAGGGCTGAGTGTGCTGTTAGATGCCTTTAATCCCAGGAGGCACAGGTAGGTGGATCTCTGAGTTAGAGGCCAGCCTAGTCTACATAGCAAGTTCCAGGCCAGCCAGGGCTAAATAATGAGACCCTATCTGAAAATCAAAAAAAAAAGGTAGATGGCTCCTGAAAAACTATGACTCTACACACATGCACATGCATGGGCACACACATACTACACGAACACAAACCTATACACACATACTACACACGACAGAGAGAAAGAAAAAGAGAGGTGATAAAGTGACTGTTGGCCAAATAAGCAAAACTAAATTATTCATATGTTGACTATTTAAAAAGCACAACTATTTTTATTTTACTCCCTGACACATAAGGTTAACTTGAATGAAAGGGCCTCAAGGTCTGGAAGTGGGAGAGAGGCAGAAACTGTGCAATCAATGGAGATCTAAACATCACGGGCCTTAAACAGAAGGAAAAGGAGAGAGGAGGCTCAGAGAGCAGCCTCCAGCAATCTCCCCAACACTACCTATGTTTACTTAACGGTTTAGAATATTTTAAATTATACCAATAAGTACAAATAAGTAACTGGGATTTCAAAAAATTATATTACATTAATTTATTTATTTTGTGTGTGTGTGGTGTGCATGACACAGCACACATGTAGAAGTCAGAGAACACCTTTCAAAGATTATCTCTCTTTCTACCATCTGGGTCCTGGGGATTGAACTCAGGTTGTCAGGTTTGGTGACAGACACCAAACTCAGCTCACCAGCTGAGCCAACTTGATGGCCCCAATTGGGATGTTTTCTAAATTGAAATCTATTTTCCAATATATAAATGATTAGATTGAAAGTCCCAGCACAGTACCACCTGAAAGCTTCTTTGGATATTTCTTCATTTACAGGAAATGCGGGGGCTAAGAAGGTAGTTTATGGTGGAGCACTTACCTCACATGCAAGAGGCTCTGGGTTTAATTAGGAAGAAATACTTACAGACGAAGTAATCTAGTTTAATTAGGAAGTCTTTTGTTAGGATAAATGTCCTGACATCATAAGGTTAAGAGATGTTGATTGGTTGGTTGGTTGGTTTTAGACAAGGTCTCCCTATAGCCCCATCTGGTCTGGAACTCACTATGATAGACCAGGCTGGCCTCTATCTCACAAAGATCCTTCTGCCTCTGCTGGAATGAAAGACAAGCGCCATGCCCAGCAGGATACATTCTTTACAATGGCTTTTCACCATTGCTGTGCACCTTATAGTATTATCTCACTTTGTCCATTACCTTGAAAGGTAGTTCCAACCAATGCACTGTCATTTTCCAGATAAATGCCAGTGTGCCAATGAGAGTTATTTAATATTACTTAGGAGATAAAATTCAGAAGATTTCTAACTATCAAGTTAATAATGTCATTGTATGTATACATGTGCATGTGTCTGGTGTACATATTCACATACATGTTTGTATGGGTGCATGTGCATATGAATGTAAATATGTTTGGAAGCTAGAGATCAATGTATTCCTCAATCCTTCTTCACCTTATATTTATTTATTTATTTATTTATTTATTTATTTAATTTTTGAGGCAGAGTCTTGCTATGTAACCCAGGCTAGCCTCAAAAAATTGTAATTCTCGCCAGGCGTGGTGATGCACGCTTTTAATCCCATCACTTGGGAGGCAGAGGTAGGTGGATCTCTGTGAGTTCAAGGCCAGCCTGGTCTATAGAGTAAGCTCCAGGCCAGCTGGGACTAAAGGGAGACCCTGTCTCAAAAATACCAAAAAAAAAAATTATAATTCTCCCAATTTGTCCTCCCTAATACCAAGAGATTTTATTCGTATTCCACTATTCCACTATGTCTTGCTTCTTTTTGTATGTGTGATTTAAACCTGACATTTGTTGTTGTTGTTGTTGTTGTTGTTGTTGAGACAAGGTCTCCCTATAGTCCCAGCTGGCATGGAGCTCACCGTATAGACCAGGCTGGCCTTGAACTCACAGAAATCTGCCTGCCTCTGCCTCCTGAGTGCTAGGATTAAAGGCATGCACCACCATGCTCAGCTTAAGGACGTTCTTAGCCTCCATGTGGGTGCTGGGAATCGAACCTGGGTCCTCTGCAAGAGCATTTGGTGCTCTTAACCACTGAGCTATCTCTCCAACCCCTTAACCTGACATTTTATTATGTTCTCTCTCTCTCTTTTTTTCCTTCCTTCTTTTTCTTTCTGTTATAACATGCTGTGTAGTCCTGATCTTCAAAAACAAAACAACCAAAAAACCCCCAAAAAACCCAAAAACAACCCTGTTGTGGTGGCATGCCTCTGTAACACCTGATAGGCTGATAGACATGGATCATTGTGAGTTGAAGTTCAAGGTCAGCCTGGATTAGGGTGAGACTTTGTCTCAAAAACAAGTAAATTTTTCTTCATGTGTGTGGCATATGCATGTATGTGGATATGCGCTTGCCTATGTGCCACAGTCCAACATGGGGTGTCTACCTCAATTTTGCTCCACCTTATTTTTTGACTAGGTCTTTCATTGAACCTACTAGAGCTTGCTGATTCAGTTATTCAACAAACCTCCACAGTTCATCCAGGATTGTACACGTGTTCCACAATGCCTGGCCTTTATGTGCGTGCTGGGGACAAACTCAGGTCTCTGCTCACATAGCAAGCACTTTGCCCACCTAGCCATCTCCCCAGCCCATGCTTCTTTTATTATTATTATTATTATTATTATTATTATTACTTATTATTCTAGGGATTGAACCCAGAGCTTTGCACATGCTAGGTGAACACTCTAGTACTGAACCACATCCCTAGCCCCATTTCTTTTCTTTTTTTTTTGGTCTTTTTGAGACAGGGTCTCCCTGGAGCCCCAGCTGTCCTGGAATTCGCTCTGTAGACCAGGCTGGCCTTGAACTCACAAAGATCCGCCTGCCTCTGCCTCCCAAGTGCTAGGATTAAAGGCGTGCGCCACTACGCCGGGCTTCTAGCCCCATTTCTTATGACAATGATGAAACAAGCTCTAGACCATTCATGGAGGCTCCAGTGGAAAAGGAGAGTAGAAGTGCTTTGTAATCTGCAAAAGTTAGATAAACTTGGGGCTAGTGAGATGGCTCATCAGTTAAGAACACTGGCTGGGCTGGAGAGATGGCTCAGTGGTTAAGAGCACTGACTGCTCTTGCAGAGGACCTGGGTTTGATTCCCACCCACATGGTGGCTAAGAACGTCTTTAAGGGGGCCATGGTGGTGGATGCCTTTAATCCTAGCACTTGGGATGCAGAGGCAGGCGGATCTCTGTGAGCTCAAGGCCAGCCTGGTCTACAAAGTGCCAGGCTAGCTGGGACTAAAAATGGAAAGATGGCCTAGTGGTTAAGAGCACCTGCAGAGGACCTGGGTTCGATCCCCAGCACCCACATGGCGGCTAGAAACCGTCTTTGACTCCAGTTCCAGGGGAATCCGATGCCCTCTTCTGACCTCCGCAGCATTGCACGACACGGGTGCACAAACCTACACACAGACAGTACATTCATACACACAATAAATAAAAATTTAAAAAAAGCAGACTTTCTTTTCTTTTTTTTAGAGACTTTCTTTTCTTTTTTCTTTTAAATTTTATTTTTTCTTTTCTTTTATTTATTTATGTGTATGAATGTACTGTCTTCGTGTAGGTTTGTGTACCCGTGTCGTGCAATGCCCCAGAGGACAGAAGAGGGCGTCAGATTCCCCTGGAACGGGAGTTTTCCTGGAATTGGAATTACAGACGGTTCTCAGCCGCCATGTGGGTGCTGGGGATCGAACCCGGGTCCTCTGCAAGAGCAGTTGGCACTCTTAACCGCTAGGCCATATTTCCAGCCCCTTATTTTTTTTTTGTATATGTATGAATGTACTGTCTGCATGTAGGTCTGTGAACTCTTGTCATGCAATGCCGCGGAGGTTAGACGAGGGTGTCGGATTCCCCTGGAACTGGAGTTAAAGACAGTTCTCAGCTGCCATGTGGGTGCTGGGGATCGAACCCGGGTCCTCTGCAAGAGCAGTGGGCGCTCCCGACCTCTAGACCATCTCTCCAGCCCGAGACTTTCTTTTCTTTTTTCTTTTTTTTAATTTTTATTTCATTTGTTTATTTATGTGTATGACTGTACTGTCTGCATGTAGGTTTGTGCACCCGTGTCGTGCAATGCCGCGGAGGTCAGAAGAGGGCGTCGGATTCCCCTGGAACTGGAGTTCTCCTGGAATTGGAGTTACAGATGGTTCTCAGCCGCCATGTGGGTGCTGGGGATCGAACCCGGGTCCTCTTCAAGTCGGTGCTCTTAACGGCTAGGCTATCTCTCCATCCCGAGACTTTCTTTTCTTTTTTTTTTTTTTTAATAAATATAAATTTTTTTTAATTTTATTTATTTTTGTATGTGTATGAATGTATTGTCTGCATGTAGGTCTGTGCACCTGTATCGTGCAATGCCACGGAGGTCAGAAGAGGGTCTCAGTTCTTTTCTTAAAAAAAAAAGGGGGGGAGTGGGGGTGAGAGATGATGGCCTAGCGGTTAAAGTGCCGACCGCATGCTTGCAGAGGCACCCGGGTTCGATCCCCAGCACCCACATGGTGCTGAGAACCGTCCGAAACTCCCAATTCCAGGAGAACTCCAGTTTCCAGGGAACCCGAGAACCCCTTCTGACCTCCGCGGCATTGCACGACACAGGTGCACAACCTACATGCAGACAGTACATTCATACACATACAGAAATAAATAAAAAAAAAAAAAAAGAAAGAAAAAGGGAGAGCCTGTCTCAAAAATACCNTCCTCAGACCCCTGGAAACTGGAGTTCTCCTGGAATTGGAAGTTAACAGACGGTTCTTAGCCGCCATGTGGGTGCTGGGGATCGAACCCACAAGGGTCCTCCTCAAGAGCAGTCAGTGCTTTTTTTTTTTATTTTGGTTTTTATATTTTTTCTTTAACTTTCTTTTCTTAAAAAAAAAAGGGGGGGGAGTGGGGGTGAGAGATGGGCCTAGCGGTTAAGAGTGCCGACCGCATCTTGCAGAGGCCCCGGGTTCGATCCCCAGCACCCACATGGTGGCTGAGAACCGTCCGAAACTCCCAATTCCAGGAGAACTCCAGTTTCCAGGGAACCCGAAACCCCTTCTGACCTCTCCGCGGCATTGCACGACACAGGTGCACAACCTACATGCAGGACAGTACATTCATACACATACAGAAATAAATAAAAAAAAAAAAAAAGAAAGAAAAAGGGAGAGCCTGTCTCAAAAATACCAAAAAAAAAAAAAAAAAAAGAAGAGAGAGAGAGCACTGGCTGTTCTTGCAGAGGACCGCTTCCATTCCCAGCACCTACTTGGAGGCTAACAACTGTCCACAACTCCAGTTCCAAGGGATCGGACACCTCTTCTGGCCCTATGCAGGCACTGCGCAAAACAGGTATACCTTACATCCAGGCAAAACACTCATACCCATAAAAATAAAAATAATAAATAAATATTTTTAATGTAGCCAGGCGTGATGGCGCAATGCCTTTAATCCCAGCATTGGGAGGCAGAGGGAAGTGGATTCTCTGTGAGTTCAAGGCCGCGTGGTCTACATAGTGAGTTTCCGGCCAGGGTGGGGACTAAAGGGGGAGAACCTGTCTCGAAAAGACCAAAAAAAAATTTTTTTTTTAATTTAAAGCTGCTGGGTTGGTGACAAACGTCTTTAATCCCAGCATTGGCAGACAGAGGGAGGGGATCTCTGTGAGTTCAAGGCAGCCTGGTCTATATAGGGAGAGTTCTAGGCCAGCTGGGTGCGTATAGGAGAACCCTGTCTCAAAATGACCAAAAACAATTTGAAGTTGAATAAATGTACCTTTATTGATTGTTAAAACAAGTTCTAGATGTCCATCTTCCTGCAGAAGTCCAGAACTTCCTGTTCTAGAAGGCAAGTGCTTTCCTATTGCTGCCCTGGTGTTATTTGCAAAATGCTCATTGATTTTCTAAGTATAGTCTAGTGAGCCAGTGACTTCATTCATAACTCTCTTTTCACTTGTTTTCCATTCTGTCCTCATTATGTTTCTTTCTGTAGCTCACGTATTGAAATGCTCTTGGACAGGGAGATCAGCTCTGAGCCGTGATGGCTCCTTACCATTGGTTGTCAATTTCATCATCTTGGTTGCTTCGATCATTGCATGAGAGTGAATGCTAGCATTACAGAGTGGAAGTTCTGTGCACAATTTTTTTTTTTTTTGAGACAGGGTCTCCCTGTGGCCTGGAACTCACAATCTTAGACCAGGCTGGCCTGGAACTCACAGACACCCGCCTGCCTCTGCCTCCCTGAGTGCTTCCAACAGAAAAATTTAAAACAAGCCTGCCAACAAAAAGATGGTATCTCAGCTGGGGGTGCTGGTGCTGGTGAGCTGTTATCATGAGAAATTCTTCTCTTATCAGGGTACTGTCTCTTGTTTTAAGGGGAGCAGAAAGACCACTGGTAATGAGAGCAAAGTTTATAAATTCCGATCTAAATTAAGGTTTTGTTTTTAATGTTTATACTTTTGTTCCCTGTCTATATTGTAAAACAACTTAAGATTTCAGGCATTGTTCTCAATAAAACATTCAGTTTATAAATATGCTGATAATATCAGGTAAAGGGCCATGGGAAAGAAGTGGTCCAATTTTATTATCTTGACATTGTCCTGCTTCAAAGGTTAGTGTAAGGACTGAGATTTTTGAAAAGAAACTCCTGCCCTTCTTAAGGCTCTGACTCATTAATTTTATAGTTACTGATAAACACATTCCATTTATTTTTTCTAATTATTTTTTTACATTTATTTATTTTATTTTATTTATTTATTTATTTATTTATTTTGGATTGGGGGGTGCACTCAGGCAGCTGGTGGGGAGGTCACTGGAGAGTCCTGTGAGAATTGGTCTCCTGTCCTCCCCATGAGGTGGGTTCTGAGGACTAAACTGAGTTTATCAGGCCTGGTGGCAGGTGGCAGTTCCTCGTCCCATTTACTTTTAAATTCTTTTTTTTTTTTTTTTTTTTTTTTTTTTTTTTTTGGTCTTTCGAGCATGTCTCCTGTAGAGCTCTGACTGTCCTGAAACTCCACTCCATAGATCAGGTGGCCTTGAACCAAACAGAGATCAGCCTGCCTCTGCCTCCTGAGTGCGAGGAATTAAAGGCGTGCGCTACCTCCACAACCCAGACCTACTAATTAGTTTTTTAAAACTGTGTTATTGTTCATACAGGCTAATTCCTTCACTTTGGCAGTGAACAATAGAATAAGCTGTAGTATATTCACAGAGTTGTACAACTCCACCACAATCAATTTTATGAAAACATTTTCATCAACCAAAAAGAAGCATCAGGCTGGAGATCAAATCTAGGGTTGCATATACTATGAACTATATCTTCCAGCCCATTGCGGGTTTAGAGATGGAGGCTGTACTATATAACCCCAGGCGCGCCTCAAACTTGTGCTCTTCCCCCTGTCTTAGCCTATAAAATAGCTGATATTGCAGCATGTGTCACCAAGCCAGCAAGAAACTCTTTACTCAGGAGCCATCACATATATCCAACTTCCCAACTGCTCCTTTTCTTTTTTTTTTAAATTTATTTTATTTAATATATTTTTTAAATCAAATCTAATGGATCACCCCGTGTCCCCCTCTCTCCCCCACCACCCCCCAGAGCTCATGCATTCTGCAAACATGCTTTCAATCTCTTCCTCAGTCTTTTTCAATATTCTCCATGTGGAAGTTGACTGTTTTGAGCAGAGTTCACTGTTTCAGTCAGATAGTTTCTTGATACAGTCCCTTTCTGTTGTTGTTGTTGTTGTTTGTTGTTTGTTGTTGTGGTCTCTACCAATGATGCAATCATCCCAAACTTTTGGACAAAAGCCTTAAAAAAAAAAAAAAAAAAAAAAAAAAAAAAAAAAAAAAAAGAGAGAGAGAGCACTGGCTGTTCTTGCAGAGGACCCAGCTTCCATTCCCAGCACCTACTTGGAGGCTAACAACTGTCCACAACTCCAGTTCCAAGGGATCGGACACCCTCTTCTGGCCTATGCAGGCACTGCGCAAAACAGGTATACTTACATCCAGGCAAAACACTCATACCCATAAAATAAAAATAATAAATAAAATATTTTTAAGCCAGGCGTGATGGCGCATGCCTTTAATCCCAGCATTTGGGAGGCAGAGGGAAGTGGATCTCTGTGAGTTCAAGGCCAGCGTGGTCTACATAGTGAGTTCCAGGCCAGGTGGGACTAAAGGGGGGAGAACCTGTCTCGAAAAGACCAAAAAAAATTTTTTTTTAATTTAAAGCTGCTGGGTATGGTGGCACACGTCTTTAATCCCAGCATTTGGGAGACAGAGGGAGGTGGATCTCTGTGAGTTCAAGGCCAGCCTGGTCTATATAGGGAGTTCTAGGCCAGCTGGGGCTATAGGGAGACCCTGTCTCAAAATGACCGAAAAACAATTTGAAGTTGAATAAATGTACCTTTATTGATTGTTAAAACAAGTTCTAGATGTCCATCTTCCTGCAGAAGTCCAGAACTTCCTGTTCTAGAAGGCAAGTGCTTTCCTATTGCTGCCCTGGTGTTATTTGCAAAATGCTCATTGATTTTCTAAGTATAGTCTAGTGAGCCAGTGACTTCATTCATAACTCTCTTTTCACTTGTTTTCCATTCTGTCCTCATTATGTTTCTTTCTGTAGCTCACGTATTGAAATGCTCTTGGACAGGGAGATCAGCTCTGAGCCGTGATGGCTCCTTACCATTGGTTGTCAATTTCATCATCTTGGTTGCTTCGATCATTGCATGAGAGTGAATGCTAGCATTACAGAGTGGAAGTTCTTGCACAATTTTTTTTTTTTGAGACAGGGTCTCCCTGTGGTCTGGAACTCAATCTATAGACCAGGCTGGCCTGGAACTCACAGACACCCGCCTGCCTCTGCCTCCCTGAGTGCTTCCTACAGAAAAATTTAAAACAAGCCTGCCAACAAAAAGATGGTATCTCAGCTGGGGGTGCTGGTGCTGGTGAGCTGTTATCATGAGAAATTCTTCTCTTATCAGGGTACTGTCTCTTGTTTTAAGGGGAGCAGAAAGACCACTGGTAATGAGAGCAAAGTTTATAAATTCCAAGATCTAAAGTTAAGGTTTTGTTTATTAATGTTTATACTTTTGTTCCCTGTCTATATTGTAAAACAACTTAAGATTTCAGGCATTGTTCTCAATAAAACATTCAGTTTATAAATATGCTGATAATATCAGGTAAAGGGCCATGGGAAAGAAGTGGTCCAATTTTATTATCTTGACATTGTCCTGCTTCAAAGGTTAGTGTAAGGACTGAGATTTTTGAAAAGAAACTCCTGCCCTTCTTAAGGCTCTGACTCATTAATTTTATAGTTACTGATAAACACATTCCATTTATTTTTTCTATTATTTTTTACATTTATTTATTTATTTATTTATTTATTTATTTATTTATTTTGTGTATGGGGAGTGTGCACACAGCATGCTGGTGGAGGTCACTGGAGAGTCTGTGAGAATTGGTCCTTCCTCCCATGAGGTGGGTTCTGAGGACTAAACTGAGTTTATCAGGCCTGGTGGCAGGTGGCAGTTCCTACTGGCCCCATTTACTTTTATGTCTTTTTTTTTTTTTTTTTTTTTTTTTTTTTTTTTGGTCTTTCGAGCCATGGTCTCCTGTAGAGCTCTGAGACTGGTCCCTGGGAACTCCACTCCTATGATCAGGCTGGGCCTTGAACCACAGAGATCAGCTGCCTCTCCTCCTGATGCGAGATTAAAGGCGTGCGCTACCCCAACCCAGACCTACTATTGTTTTTAAAACTGTGTTTGTTCATGAAGGCACATATTCCATTCCATTTGGAGTGAACAATAGAATAGCTGTAGTATATTCACAGAGTTGTACAACTTCCACCACAATCAATTTTAGAACATTTTCATCAACCAAAAAGAAGCATCAGGCTGGAGATCAAATCTAGGGCTTTGCATATACTATGAACTATATCTCCAGCCCTTGCTGGTTTGAGATGGGAGGCTTACTATATAACCCCAGGCTTGCCTCAAACTTGTGCTCTTCCTGTCTTAGCCTATAAAATGCTGATATTGCAGCATGTGTCACCAAGCCAGCAAGAAACTCTTTACTCAGGAGCCATCACATATATCCAACTCTCCCAACTGCCCTTTTCCTTTTTTTTTAATTTATTTTATATATTATAGTTTTTTTAATCAAAATCTATGATCCCCGTGTCCCCCCTCTCCCCCACCACTCCGCCCACGAGCTCATGCATTCTGCAAACCATGCTTTCAATCTCTTTCCTCAGCCTTTTTCAATAGTCTCCATGTGGAAGTTGACTGTTTTGAGCAGAGTTCAACTTTTTCAGTCAGATTTTCTTGATCGAATCCTTCTGTTGTGGTTGTTGTTGTTTGTTGTTGTTGTGGTTTATCCAATGATCAATCACTCCCAACTTTTTTGGACAAAAGCTCAAGGGGCCCATGCACAAGAAATACTTACAACTATGTAATTGGCACTACAAGCCTCCACAGATGAGGGATACCATTCATCGTTTGTTTTTCTTGGACTGTGTTTAATTCACTCAGCATGATGTCCCTCTAGCTCCAGCCATTTTTATGCAAAGCTCATGAGGGTCCAATCTTTCTTCTTTACTGCTGCATTAGGAACTCCAATTGTGTAGATGTACCACATTGCCTCTATCCACTCATCAGTGAGGGCATTTAGGTTGGTTTCAGCTCCTTGCTATTGTGAGAGAGTCTGAAAGAAACATGGCTGTGCAGGTATCTCTGTGGTGGATGAGTGTTTGGGGGTACATGCCTAGAGTGGTATGGCTGAGTCGGTGGCAAGTTTTTCATTCCAATCTTCCAAGGGTTCTCCAAAATGCTTTCCATAGCGGTACAAGTTTACATTCCCACCAGGCAGTGGATGAGTGTTCCCCTACAACCACAACCCCTCCAGCACTTAGTATCATTTTGTTTTTTCTTGATCCTAACCAGTCTTATTGGAGTACGATGAGATCTTAAAGTGGTTTTTGATTTGCATTTCCTTAACGATTAGCGATGTTGAACACTCCTTAGGTATTTCTCCGTCAGCAATCTCTAATTCCCTCACTTGGGAAGGTCTATCAACTCTTTGCGCCATCTATTGAGTGGGGTCATTTGTTTTCCTTTCTTCTTTGTGTTTTTTTGTTTGTTTGTTTGTTTTTGTTTTTGTTTTTGTTTTAGCCAGGCCTCCATCTTCCTACAACTCGCATCATCAAAACTGCTCCAAGCTCCACAGCACCAAACTCTAGGCACTCAATAACTCTTCCGCAGCCATGTTCCAAATGCCTCCACAATCCTTCCCCAAAACACCAAGGTCAGGTCTGTCACAGCAATACCCCACTCTTCTGGTACCAATTTCTGTTGTAGTTTATCTTCCATTGCTGTGACAAAACACTCTGACCAACACTGACTTGGGGAGGAAAGGGTTTATTCAGCTTACATCTCCTGGGTCACAGTTCATCACCAAGGGAGCCCAAGACAGGAACTCAGGGCAGGAACCTGGAGGCAGGAGCTGAAGCACAGGCCATGGAGGAATGCTGTTCACTGGCTTCTCTTCTTTGTTTTGTGAGTAGTTTATATATTCTGGAAATCAATGCTTTGTCAGATGTATCTGCAGTGAAGTTTTCCTCCCACTCTGTGGGATTTCTCTTCACTTCTTTGATTGTTTCTTTTGATGTACAAAAGATTTTGAGTTTAATGAGGTCCCATTTGTCAATTGTCGACCTTAATTCTTGCTCAGCTGCTGTCTGATTTAGGAAGCCTTTTCCTATGCCTATGTCTTATAGTCTGCTGCCAACTGTTTCTTCTATCGCCTTCAGAGTTTGGGGTTTCATGTTGAGGTCTTTGATCCACCTGGAGTTGACTTTTGTACAGGGCAAGAGGTAGGGGTTTAATTTCATTCTTCTACAAGTGGTGATCCAGTTTTGCCAACACCACTTGCTGAAGATGGTGTCTTTGCTCCATTGTGTCTTCTTGGCCCCCTTGTCAAATATGAGATGGCTGAAATTGTATGTGCTCAGGCTTGGATCTTCAGTTTTGTTCCATTGGTCAACAGGTTTGTTTTTGTGCCAGTACCAGGCTGTTTTTATGACTATAGCCCTGTAGTATAGTTTGAAGTCTGGTGTAGAGATACCCCCTTTGTAGCTCTTTTCGCTCAGACCAACTGCCTTTTCAAACTGCTAATATAATTTGTAGGTGAGAAAGAACCTTCTTTTGTCTCTATAAAGTTTAACACAGGAGTTGACGGGAATAGACTTACAATAGATTAACAGAAGAAATGGCATGCAAGTTTATTATATGAAGAAGCAAATCATTGGACCAAGACAACCCAGTAACCCAATGAAAATGCAGAGGTTCATAATCTTCACAGGGGAGAAGGAAGCAGTGGATGTAAGCGATTTTAGATGAAGGTACACAATTTTTAGAGTAGATAAATGAACTCTAGGGACAAACACTACCTCAAGACAAATTTGGCCTCTGGATGTGATTCTGCTCCATTTTCCTTCCTGTGATATGAATAAATTTCTCCAGTTGATGAGAAATCTGGGGAAGAGATTAACAAGAGCAGGGCAACTGGGTATAAGCTGCCCATGGTGATGCATGCCTCAAGAGGCTGAGGCAGGAGGCTAGAGAACATGGGCCAGCCCCAGCAACAAAAAAAGATTGCCTCAACAAACAAACAAACAAACAGACAAACAAATAAACAACAAAACAAAGCAAGCAAACAAAAACCTCACAATTGATTTTATTGTGGGTGATCTACAGGAACCTCAGAGAACGCCCTCTCCTGTAGTTCCCTGCTCTTCAACGTGCTTTCAACTTGAAGTCCAAAGTGGAATATCCTTTCAGAGCTCTAACTCTTGGTCTTTAGATTTGCCTATTCTGACTACACATAGATGTGAAACCATCTACAGGTGGTCCCTGTGCCACCAGATTTTGTTAATGGAAGATGATGACTGGGAAGCGCTCAAGGACAGAGAAACCAGATTGAGAGGGCTACCCAGTACTTGTCACCATTGGAGAAAGAATTCAGCAAAGAGGTAAATTAAGGGGTTGGGAGGAAGTTTCTTACTGGGGAAACGTGCACACTCAG
The DNA here is from genome assembly GCA_009823505.1 of Rhizomys pruinosus. Classification (NCBI taxonomy): domain Eukaryota; kingdom Metazoa; phylum Chordata; class Mammalia; order Rodentia; family Spalacidae; genus Rhizomys; species Rhizomys pruinosus. The sequence goes on from VZQC01000325.1 coordinate 144,130, forward strand.
GGGTGAGTTGTCATCTCATGTCCCCGGGATTTCGTGTGGCTCATTTTAAGAATAAACGTCAATGGAGGAGAGGATTATTTTCCAGTTAAGGCAGGGGAAATGTGGGGAATTCCAGGAGTGTGTTGGGATTTTCTCAGAATAGGCCTTATTCCCCTTTTCTGTCCTAACATGGGGTTTTCAGATATGGCACACCATCAGGTGCATGATGGGAACAGGCAATGTTGCCAGGCTAATGAAATGGAGATGTAGTTATAATGAAGCAAAGAATGGTTAGTGGTCAGCAGGTTTTGGATGGCCACATGCTGCCTGGCTGCACTACAGCTCTGCAGTTGCGGCAGCCTCTGGCCAACCTGAAGTTTGCCTCTTTCTTTTTCCTTTTTTTTTTCTTTTAATTCAAAACAATTTTATTTGTTATTTTTCTTTTATGTGTATCAGTGTTTTGGCTGCATGTAAGTGCATCATGTGTGTGGAATGCCCAAAGAGGCCAGAAGGAGGTGTGAGATCCCCTGGAACTAGAGTTACAGACAGTTGTTAGCTGCTATGTGGGTGCTGGGAATTGAACTTGGGTCCTCTGGCAGAAGAACAATTGTGCTTATCTGCTGAGGCATCTCTCCAGCCCCTCCCTCATGGCTATGTGGTATATCTGAGTTGACTTACACGTTTTTTACCTTTGTTGCATTTCAAATATATAGCCAGACTTGGGAGGCAGAGACAGGTTGATCTCTGTGAGCTAGAGGCCAGTCTGGTCTACATAGTGAGTTCCAGGCCAGCTGGGGCTGCAGGAAGACCCAAAAGACAACACAAAACAAAACAAAAAATCAAATATATAGCCCCAGCCGAGGGTGTGGCACAGGGCTCCCGCACTGTTCTATCCCCAGCATAAAAAAGAAAAGCACACACACACACACACACACACAGACACATACACACACACACACACACACACAAACAGCGACCCACACACACAAAGAGCTGGGCATGGTGGCACACACCTTATCCTGGCAAACTGCAGGCGCCCGTCTCGAGGGCTCATGAGGCTCTATAGAAGTCTGACATCTCGTTGAGTTTCCACGGCCTAGCTGAGCGCAGGACTTGCTGGTTTCAGAGCAGCTCCAGGCCACTTGGACTTAAAGAAAGGAGACATTAGTTCTTAGAAAATACCAAAAAAAAAAAAAAAAAAAAAAAAAAAAAAAAAAAGAAAGAAAGAAAAGCAAAGCAAATGAAATTTAAAGAGATGTCTGAAATATCAGGACTCAGAGGCTGAGGTAGAGGATTGCCCTGAGCTTGAGGCCTGCCTGGTCTACATATAGTACCAAAGAGGAAAAGAGAAATAAAGTTAAACTGAAAAAAGTCAGGCATACCCATATAACCACTCTGCTTTTTTATTTTTCACTTTTTCCATAATATTTAGTGAATTACATGTGATATCCAGTGTTTTATAATAAAATGGGCTTTGCATTTGATGACTTTTGCCTAGCTATATGCTAAGGTACATGTTCTGAACTTGTGTAGTAAGGGATAAGTTAAACTTTAATGTTTGGTGTCTTAAGTATATTAAATGCAATTTTAGTTTACAATATTTTCAAGTCATAATGGATTCACTGGACAAGAGACCCATTGTAGGCAAGGAACATCTCTGTAGCTTGCAGCCTTTTGTAACTGGCTTCTTTCACTTAGCATGTTTGCTAAGTTCACTCATGTAGAATGTAATAATGTAGTGTGTTGTAGCATGTACTTTGTCATTTTTTCTAGCTAAGTAGCATTTCATTGCATGGATGTACTATTTTTTATTTATCCATTTGGATTGCTTCTATTTCATAGTTATCATGGAGAGTGCTACTGTGACCTTCACATGCAAGGTGTTTTTGTTTGTTTGTTTGTTTTGTTTTTTTGAGACAGGGTCTCCCTATAGCCCCAGCTGGCCTGGAACTCACTCTGTAGACCAGGCTGGCCTTGAACTCACAGAGATCTGCCTGCCTCTGCCTCCAGAGACATGCAAGTTTTTGTATCAACGTCTGTTGTTTCTGTTGGTCCTATATATAGGATTGGAATTGCTGGATCATATGGTGATTTTATGCTTAACTTTAATTTTTTGTTGATGTTGTTGGTTTTGTTTTTTTGAGACAGGGTCTCCCTGGAGCCCCAGCTGGCCTGGAACTTACTATGTATACCAGGCTGCCCTCATACACACAGAGATCTGCCTGTGTCTGCCTCCTGAGTTCTGGTATTAAAGGTGTGTGCCATGCCGGGCGTGGTGGCGCACACCTTTTGTCCTAGCACTTGGGAGGCAGAGGCAGGCGGATCTCTGTGAGTTCAAGGCCAGCCTGGTCTACAGAGTGAGTTCCAGGACAGCTGGAGCTACAGGGAGACTCTGTCTCAAAAAGACCAAAAATAAATAAATAAATAAATAAATAAATAAATAAATAAATAAATAAAAATAAAGGTGTGTGCCACCATACCCCGCTCAAATTTACTTTTTTGGGGGGGTATTTTTGAGACAGGACTTCCCTTTAGCCTCAGCTGGCCTGGAACTCACTGTGTAGACCAGGCTGGCCTTGAACTCACAGAGATCCACTTGCCTGGGATTAAAGGCGTACATCATCACACCTTCAATTTTATTTTTGTTTGTTTTTTTTAATTTTTATTTATTTATTTATTTTTTTATGTGTATGAATCTACTGTCTGCATGTAGGTTTGTGCACCCATGTTGTGCAATGCCGCAGAGGTCAGAAGAGGGCATCAGATTCCCCTGGAACTGGAATTAAAGGCAGTTCTCAGCCTCTGCCATGTGGGTGCTGGGGATCGAACATGGGTCCTCTGCAAGAGCAGTTGGCACTCTTAACTGCTAGGCCATCTCTCCAGCCCCTTAAGTTTTATTTTTATTTATGTGTATGTCTTTGTGTCTGTGTGCATATATGCCACATGTGTGAGGATGCCCAAGGAGACAGTGTCTCCCTGTAATCTCGGAGGGTCTGGAACTTGCTATTTATTCCAGGCTAGCCTTGATTTCACAGAGATCTACCTGCCTCTGCCTCCTGAGCACTGGGATTACAGGCATGCACCACCATTCCCAGCTCCTACTGTAAAATTTTTTAAATGACAGTTATTTATGTGTGTGTGTGTGTGTGTGTGTGTGTGTGTGTGTGTGTATGTGTGTATGTATGTATACCCTTGCCATGGGACGTGTGTGGAGGTCAGAGGGCAACTTTCAGGGGCCAGTTCTCCCTTTTCACCATGTGAGTCCTAGGGATCAAACTCAGGTTGTCAGGCTCGCCAGCAGGGGCCTTTCCTGAAGCTGTACCATTTTATGTTCCCACCAACATTGTATCAAGTTTCCAACTTATCTGCCATATTGCCCTTTTTAATCTATCTTATTATAGATATGTTAGCAAGTATAAAATAGTATCTGATTGCTGATTTAAGTTGCCTAATGATTAAAGATGTTGAGCATCTTTTCATGTACTAGTTGATCATTTGTATATTTTCTTTGGATAAATGTTTATTCATATCCTTCACTCCTCCTTAAAAGATTTATTTATAAGCTGGGCGTGGTGGCACATGCCTTTAATCCTAGCACTTGGGAGGCTGAGGCAGGAGGATCTCTGTGAGTTCAAGGCCAGCCTGGTCTACAGTGCGAGTTCCAGGGACCCTGTCTCAAAAAGACTCCCCCCCCAATAAAGACTTATTTATTATTATTTTATGTGTATGAGTGTTTTACCTGCATATATGTATATGCACCCACATGCACGCCTGATGCCCTTGGAGTCCAGAAGAGGGTGTCAGATCCCCTGGACCTAAAGTTACAAATGACTGAGCATCACTTTATGAATGGAATCCAGCTCCTTTGCAAGGGCATCAAGTACTCATAACTGCTTAGCCATCTCTCCAGCCCTTCCTTTGCTCTATCTATCATCTATCTATCTATCTATCTATCTATCTATCTATCTATCTATCTATCTATCTATCATCTATCTATCTATCTATCTATCTATCTATCTATCTATCTATCTATATCATCTATATTTATTTTGTTCTTTTGAGACAGGGTTTCCCTGTAGCCGTAGCTAGCCTGGGATTCACTGTGTAGATCAGGCTGACCTTGATCTCATGGAGTCATGAGATGTGCCACCATGCCTAGCCTTTAATTTTTTTTTTCATTCATTTATTTATTTTTACTTTATGTGCATGAATGTTTTGCCTGCATGTATGTAAGTATACCCAGGTTGTACAATGCCCATGGCCAGAAGAGAGTGTCTGATATTCTAGAACACCTGGTAGGTGATGGAAACTGAATCCAGGTCCTGTGCAAGAGTAGCCGTCCCTTCAGCTCCTACTCTTTCTAAAGTTGGGTTTTCACTTTTAGCTCAGGAAATTCTGTTCATTTCTTCAATTCATTTGAGAATTTCTTTTTGGATTTTTGAGACAGGGTCTCCCTGTAGTCCCAGCTGTCCTGGAACTCACTCTGTAGACCAGGCTGGCCTTGAACTTACAAAGATCCGCCTGCCTCTGCCTCCCAAGTGCTAGGATTAAAGGCGTGCGCCATCACGCCCGGCTCATTTGAGAATTTCTAATGTATCTCTCTCTGTTGGCAGCCTGTCACACTGCTAACAGTGTGGCTCTACGTCGCGCCTTAAAGATGGCGCCGACTTCCTGAGATGGCTAGAGAACAACAACTAGCCACCTTTTCCGCATGTAGCCACCTCTTCCGCACTAGGGTAAAACTGCGCATGACTTTGAGCCCGCACACCTAATATTCTAATGAGGCATTGGCCCTTGTTGCGCTACGAGCCCATGCATTGGACATGCAAATGAGGCATCGGACGGTGCACCAATCCAGAGCATACCCGAACCCTCTAGACTGCTATATAAGCAGTGCCTCTTCCCCATTT
>VZQC01000325.1:175228-221715 GCA_009823505.1 Rhizomys pruinosus
AAAAAAAAAAAAAAAAAAAAAAAAAAAAAGAAAAAGAAAAAGAAAAGAAACAAAACAAAACATAAAAACCACCAAAGCTAAAAATATACTCAGAAATTCCATATTCAACTTCTGCTTCCCACTTTAATCTTTTTAAGTACAATAGTTTCAGATAGTTTCCTTCCCTGCTACTTTCTGTTGTTTGTCTTGGGTCTGGTGTAGTTTTGGTGCCCATGGCTGAGGTCAGGCACTCCTGATCATGCTAAACTTTGCAGTATCATTGTGTTCTCTGGTAGTAGTGCCTTTTATTTTTTGAATCCAGGGCCATGTCTATTAAGCATGGACTCTACTACTGAGCCACAGTACTGTTTAGTAAAATATAAAATAATACAATTTGTTACACAGAACTGCCAATTAAAAATATTTACATATTCTTAGCTGGGCATGGTGGCACATGCCTTTTTTTTTTTTTTTTTCTTTTTGTCTTTTTGAAACAGGGTCTCCCTGTAGCCCCTAGCTGGCCTGGAATTCACTCTGTAGACCAGGCTGGCCTTGAACTCACAGAGATCCACCTGCCTCTGCCTCCCAAATGCTAGGATTAAAGGCATGGGCCACCACACACACCCGTTGAAGCCTTCAAGGCCAGCCTTGTCTCCACAGTGAATTCCAGGACAGCTGGGTCTACAGGGAGACCTGGTCTCAAAAAGACAAAAAAATATATATTCTCTTTCATAATTCATATCAGTGAGTTGTAGCCCAGTTTTGCAAAAGTGTACTGCCATAACCGTAGTCTTTTTTCTTTTTTTTTTTGAGACAGAGTCTCACTATATAGCTTGGGCTGATCTGGAACTTACTATATAGGCAAGGCTGGCCTGGAACTCAGAGAGCTCTGCCTGCCTTTGCTTCCTGAGTGGTGGGATTAGAGGCCTGCATCACTACCCCTGGCTCAATGATAGTCTTAAATTGATGTTTTTAGTTATTTGATAGTTTATAAATAGCACCACATGCTATACAGTCTACAAAAGCAATCCTGTGATCTCTGTAACTTACTAAAAACGTATTTTTATTATTATGATTTTTTTGTTTTATTCTTTTTTTGGTATTTTTGAGACAGGGTCTCCCTTTTAGTACCAGCTATCCTGGAGCTCGCTCTGTAGACCAGGCTGGCCTTGAACTCACAGAGATTCCCCTACCTCTGCCTCCCAAGTCCTGGGATTAAAGGGGCGCACCACCACGCCCAGCAAACAAACAAACAAACAAATAAACAAACTTATTTTTCACTAGAGTTAAGCATCCAGGATAGTCACTGAGGATTCTGCTCAGCAATCAGGAACACATGCTAATGGGAGTTGCATCATCAGTAGTTAGACTATGTGGAACATTTGGCTTTCTTGGTTAATTGTGCCAGGAACATGCCTGGTAGAGTTTAATGGTGGCTCTTCTGTGCTTTGGTCTGGAGATGATACACATTCCTTCTATGATAGCCCATTGGCCAGAATTAACCACAAAGGAAGTGGAAACACTAGGGAGCAAATGCCCTGTTTATAGTGCATCAGTGTCTCAGCACATCACTTCCTATAGGCCAGCTGCCTGTATTCTTGTCCCCCTGCTTTACCCAGAGTCCTGCTAGTCCCACCTTCTCAAGACCAACCATGAATGTGGACAGGAAGAGATCATTAAGCATCGCCCTGGGGCTTAGCATTTCCTCCAATCTGTCTCCTTCTGAAAGGACAGCATCCCATCTTCTGGCCTCATTGTACCAAAGTTCATATTTTGTAACTGGTGGTTTTGAGATGTAGTGCCTTTGAGATTCATGCAAATGATAAAGCTAAAGTCATTGTTGATTATTATTAGCTACTACCATCAGCTATAAGTTCCATTATTAACATCTGAGCTCATTGTACTTTGGTGTAAGAGATTCTTTTGAGAATTTTTTTAATTTTTAAATTTTATTTAATTTTTTGAGAAATTTTTATTAGTACTTTAAAATACTTTATCATTGCATAATTATTTAGTTTGTGCATATGTGCGCACATGTGTGGACATGAGCACACATATTGTGCTACACATGTGCTGATCCATCTTGCTGGCCCAAGGCATAAGGATTCTTTTTTTTTTTTTTTGATTCTTATTTTGGCATAAAGCCTGTTCTCCTACTGGGCTAAGTGGCCTCCTAACTGATTAAGAGAGATCAGTGTTTGTCTAACCCAGTACTCCATCAAGCAGTTTGAATGATTTACCCCAAATTTAGATTTAGTCACATTATTCCTTGTATTCATACCCTTCAAATACTGCTTAGTGTTATAGGTTTAAGACCTATTATAAGCCAGGCGTGGTGGCACACGCCTTTAATCCTAGCACTCAGAGGCAGAGGCAGGCAGATCTTTGTGAGTTCAAGGCCAGCCTGGTCTACAGAGTGAGTTCCAGGACAGCTGGGGCTACAGGGAGACCCTGTCTCAAAAACTTTTTTGACAAAAAGTCAAAAACAAACCCACAAATCTACTATAGTCTACTACACTTAGCCGCCGCCTTCTTCCTCCTCCTCTTCCTCCTTGTCCTTCTTCTCCTCCTCCTCCTCCTCCTCCCCCTCCTCCTCCTTCTTTTTCTTCTTCTTGAAACAGCGGTTCCCAATAGCACCAGCTGGCCTGGAACTCACTATGTAGAGCAGGCTGGCATCGGTTTCACAAAGATCCATCTCCTGAGTGCTGGGATCAAAGGTATGCAACCACCATGCCCCTCAACATTTTTTAAAATTTTTATTTATTTATTTTTTATGTGTATGGATGTATTGTCTGCATGTAGGTCTGTGCACCCGTGTCATGCAATGCCTCGGAGGTCAGAAGAGGATGTAGGATTTCCCCTGGAACTGGAGTTCTCCTTGAATTGGAGTTACAGACGGTTCTCAGCCGCCATGTGGGTGCTGGGGATCGAACCTGGGTCCTCTGTAAGAGCGGTCGGCTCTCTTAACGGGTAGGCCATCCCTCCAGCCCCCAACTTTTTTTTTTTTTTTTTTCAGTCTTTTGAGACAGGGTCTCCCTGTAGCCCCAGCTGTCCTGGAACTCACTCTGTAGACCAGACTGGCCTTGAACTCACAGTGATCCGCCTGCCTCTGCCTCCCAAGTGCTGGGATTACAGGCATGTGCCACCATGCCGGGCTCTAAAAAACATTTTTTTAAAAAAGACAGTTAAGCCGGGCGTGGTGGCACACGCCTTTAACCCTAGCACTTGGGAGGTGGAGGCAGGTGGATCACTGTGAGTTCAAGGCCAGCCTGGTCTACAGAGTGAGTTCCAGGACATCTGAGACTACAGGGAGACCATGTCTTGAAAAGACCAAAAAAACCCCCCAAAAACAAAAAACAGTTAAGTCTAAAAAAAAATCATAAAAATTCATGTGTATGAGTTAATTTAATCTATGTGTACGTGTGTTTGCCTGTGTGCATTTATGCCACATATGTGTGGGTGCCCATAGAGGCCAGAACAGACATCAGATTCCCTGGAGTTGCAAGTTACAGGTAGTTATGAGCTGTCCAATGTAGGTGCTGGTAGCTGATCAGCACACACTTGTAACTTTTTTTTTTTAATTTATTTTATCTGCATTTGCCGGCATGTATATGTAAGTGCACTGAGTTCATGCAATGCCTGTGGAGGCCAGAAGAGGCTATCAGATTCCCCTGGAACTGGAGTTAAAGACAGTTCTTAGCTGCCATGTGGGTGCTGGGAATCGAACCCGGATCCTCTGCAAGAGCAGTCGGTGCTCTAAACCGCTGAGCCATCTCTCCAGCCCCACACTTGTAACTTTCAAGTCATCTGGCCAGCTATTTTTCCTCCCAGACAGGGACTCACTATGCAGCCCTAGCAATTCTAGGATAGGTAGACTTGCTAGGATGTAGAGATCCACCTGCCTGTACCTGAGTGCTGTCCAGGTAGCTTTTAACTATCTTTTGCCACTATCCTTTGATATCTAAGTTCTTGAGATCTGACTACGCAGTCTTTTCAGTTCTTCCAAAGAAATCAATTTTTTTTTCCAACTTAGTTCAAATTCTTCCTTTTTAACAAGACTCACTCTGATGGGGCTTGAGAGATGGCTCAGCAGTTAAGAGGACTGACTATTGTTTCAGAGGACCTGGGCTTTGTTCCCAGCACCCATATGGCAGCTAACAACCATCCTTAACTCTAGTTCCAGGGGATCCAACACACTCTTCTGGCCTGGCTAGCTGGGAACTCACTATGTAGACCAGGTTGGCCTCAGGGTCATAAAGAACCATTTGCCTCTGCCTCCTTAATGTTGGGATTAAAGGTGTGTGCCGACACATCATACCATGTTTCACCATTTCATTAATTAATTAATTAAATATTTATTGTTATTATTATTATTATTGTCTTTTTCAAGACAGGGTCTCCCTGTATCCCCAGCTGTCCTGGAACTCACTCTGTAGACCAGACTGGCCTTGAACTCAACAAAGATCCACCTGCCTCTGCCTCCCAAGTGCTAAAATTAAAGGCGTGAGCCTCCACACCTGGCTTATTATTATTTTTTAAACATTTAATTTATTATTTTCATTCTTATATGTGTATGAGTATATTGTTTGCATGTAGATAAGTGCACCCATGTCATGCAGTGCTCAAAGGGGTCAAAAGAGGGCATTGGATTCTCCGGAACTGGAGTTAGGAGGGCTATTAGCCATCATGTGGGTGTTGGGAATTGAACCTGGGTCCTCTGCAAGAGCAACCACTGTTCTTAACCACTGAGCCATCTCTCTAGCCCTATTTTATTATTTTTATTTTATGTATGTGACTGTTTTGCCTGTATGTATGTAAGTGCACCCATATTGTACAATGGCCTTGGAGGTCAAAAGAAGATGTCAGATTCTCTGGAATGAAGCTATAGATGGTTGTTAGCCACCACGTGGGTGCTAGGAATCAGGTCCTCTGTAAGAGCAACCAGTGCTCTTAACCACTGAGCCATCTCTCTAGCCCTATTTTATTATTTTTATTTTATGTATGTGACTGTTTTGCCTGTATGTATGTAAGTGCACCCATATTGTACAATGGCCTTGGAGGTCAAAAGAAGATGTCAGATTCTCTGGAATGAAGCTATAGATGGTTGTTAGCCACCACGTGGGTGCTAGGAATCAGGTCCTCTGTAAGAGCAACCAGTGCTCTTAACCACTGAGCCATCTCTCTAGCCCTATTTTATTATTTTTATTTTATGTATGTGACTGTTTTGCCTGTATGTATGTAAGTGCACCCATATTGTACAATGGCCTTGGAGGTCAAAAGAAGATGTCAGATTCTCTGGAATGAAGCTATAGATGGTTGTTAGCCACCACGTGGGTGCTAGGAATCAGGTCCTCTGTAAGAGCAACCAGTGCTCTTAACCACTGAGCCATCTCTCCAGCCCCATGTTTCACTTTTTGCATGCCTAAGCCATAGAATGGCTGGTCTAGGAAGATTTATGAAGCAACTACCCATCTCTGCATCTCCCTTTCTTTTTTCCTCACTAACAAATGTTTTCTAGAGTAATGCTTAGAATCAGGTCATTCAAAACAAAGGTATAATTTCTGATTATAACCTTAATGTGGGCCAGGCATGGTGGCTCATGCCTTTGATTCTAGCAGTTGGGAGGCAGAGGCAGGTGGATCTCTGTGAGTTCAAGGCCAACCTGGTCTACACAGTGAGTTCCAGGACAGCTGGGGCTACAGGGAGACCCTGTCTCAAAAAGACAATAAATAAATAAATAAATAAATAAATAAATAAATAAATAAAACTTTATAACCTTAATGTGAGTTTAATAGTAGCACTTAAAATTCAATACTGGGGCTGGAGAGATGGCCTAGCAGTTAAGAGCGCCAACCGCTCTTACAGAGGACCCGGGTTCGATCCCCAGCACCCACGTGGTGGCTAAGAACGTCTGAAACTCCAATTCCAGGAGAACTCCAGCTCCAGGGGAATCCGAGACCCTCTTCTGACCTCCGTGGCATTGCACGACACGGGTGCACAAACCTACATGCAGACAGTACATTCATACACATAAATAAATAAATAAAATTAAAAAAAAATTCAATACTGCGGGCTGGAGAGAGAGCCTAGCGGTTAAGAGCACTGACTGCTCTTGCAGAGGACCCAGGTTCGATCCCCAGCACCCACATGGCGGCTGAGAACCGTCTGTAACTCCAATTCCAGGAGAACTCCAGTTCCGGGGGAATCTGACACACTCTTCTGACCTCCAAGGCATTGCACGACACAGGTGCACAAACCTACATGCAGACAATACATTCATACACATAAAAAATAAATAAATAGGGCTGGAGAGATGGCTTAGCGGTTAAGAGCTACGACTGCTCTTGCAGAGGACCTGGGTTGGATCCCCAGCACCCATGTGGCGGCTGAGAACTGTCTTTAACTCCAGCTCCAGGGGAATCCAATGCCCTCTTCTGACCTCCACGGCATTGTACGACATGGGTGCACAAACCTACATGCAGACAGTACATTCATGCACATAAAAATAATAAATAAAATAAAAAAATAAAATTCAATACTGGAAAGCACCTGTATTGAAGAAAACAAAATGCCTAGCAAACTTTGGATATCAGCCATCAGGCAAGGTTTTATTCAAAACTGTTCTGTTGTGGTTTGGGGAATGATCCCCAGAATTATAAAAACAAAATCAATCAATCAGAAAACAAAAACTCTTTGTTATCTGAAAATCATTTTATGATTATAAAGATGTCATATTAATAATGGAATTTATTATGAGAAAAAAGTATCAAAAAGAAGACATTTGTAATATCACCACACTGTAATAATTTTTTTTTTTTTTGGTCTTTTCGAGACAGGGTCTCCCTGTAGCCTCAGCTGTCCTGGAACTCACTCTGTAGACCAGGCTGGCCTTGAACTCACAAAGATCTGCCTGCCTCTGCCTCCCAAGTGCTAGGATTAAAGGCGTGCACCACCACGCCCGGCTTGTAATAATCTTACTCCTGCCTCAGCCTCTTGAGTATTGTGAGCCTTTACTGCTGGCATTCTGCTATGTTTCTTTTTTAAATTAGCATGTATTGAGAAAATGGGGGGCTTTGTTTGACCTTTTCACTCCTGTATATAACATACTTTGATCATATGTCCCCTTCCACCCTCTCTCATGACCTTTCTCCCCTCCTCAGTGTGTTTCTGAAACCAAATATATCCTACAGGCTAGGCCTAGTTCATTCATTGATTCAGAAGTGCTTTCCTCATACTTAATCAGTATTGGTGAATGTTTACTATGTTTGTGCTGTATAGCTTTAGTGTCAACTTGACACACCTGGGTTGAGGGAGCCTCAATTGGGGAATTGGCTCCATTGGATTGGCCTGTGACCACATCTGTGGAGTATTGTCTTGATTGTCAATCAGTGTGGGAGGGCCCTGCCCACAATGAGTGGTGCCACCCTGGGCAGGTTGTTGTGTGCTGTATAAGAAGGCAGGCTGGGCATGAGCCAGGGGACCAAGCCAGTGAACAGCATTCCTCGATGACCTGTGCTTCAGCTCCTGCCCCCAGGTTCCTGTCCTGAGTTCCTGCCTTGGGCTCCCTGATGATGAACTGTGACCCAGGAGATGTAAGCTGAATAAACCCTTTCCTCCCCAAGTTGGTGTAGGTCAGAGTGTTTTGTCACAGCAATGGAAGACAAACTGGAACAATGTTACCTCCTGCTTTAAAAAATTTAAGCCCAGGGCACTGGAGAGATGGCTCAGTGGTTGAGAGCACAGACTGATCTTGCAGAAGACCCAGGTTCGATTCCCAGCTCCCACATGGCAGCTAAGAACTGTCTTTAACTCCAGTTCCAGGGGAATCCGATGCCCTCTTCTGACCTCTGCAGCATTGCACTACATGGGTGCCCCAACCTACATGCACAAAATTTAAAACCTCATACACAAAAATTAATAAAATAAAAAAATTAAGCCCAGAGAATAAATACTAAGAAACAGCATATTTTTTTGTAGTTTTTTTTTTTTGAGACACAGTGTCTTGAATGCACTACTTAGCCAAGGTTAGCATCCAACTTGCTATCACTGCCTCTGAATGCTAAGACTACAGGCATCCTCCATCTTAATAAGCCTTAATAATCATGATTATAATCTGAAAAAGACCATTTTGATGTAAAATCAAATATAAAATTATCCTCAAAATGTGTAGCTTAGAGTAAAAGGATGATGGCTGTGAACATCAACTATCTCACTCTAAGGCAAACAGAAGACTGACAGATTCTAGGAACTCCAGCATCTCAGCACCACTCCCATTCCTCAGGTTGTTAGCATGATCTTAGACAATTTATTTCAACAGGCTTTTTGAGGACCCATTATTTGCCAACTACTGGTAACAGGGTCTCCCTAGAGGGATAGATCCCCAAATGGTCTAGAACATCAGGCTGGCCTGGATCCCAGAGAGCTCTGTCTGCTTCTTCCTTCTGACTGCTGGGATTAAAAGGCATGCCCACTCTGCCAGACATCACAGTCTTGCTTTTTAACTTGAAATGACAACAAATAATCCAAATTGGGTGACACAACAACATTTGATGCTTATAAAAGAAATAATCCTGATCTCCTGAGGCCAGCAGAAGGAAGAAAAGAAAGCAGGTAGGGACTGGGTGCCTCAGCAAGGCTGATTGTTGATCCTTTAATCCAGCTGTCTTTGGCTTGATTGGCTTTTGTGGCTATGGGGGTAGAGTTATCCTCCCAGCTGGTGTTAAAGGTGCAGTTGTGTGACTCTTGAGATCTGAGATCTCCTGAGGCCAGCAGAAGGAAGAGCAGAAAGCAGATAGGGACTGGGTGCCTCAGCAAGGCTGATTGTTGATCCTTTAATCCAGCTGTCTTTGGCTTGATTGGCTTTTGTGGCTGCAGGAGCAGAGTTATCCTCCCAGTCAGTATTAAAGGTGGGGTTGTGTGACTCTTGAGATCTGAGATCTCCTGAGGCCAGCGGAAGGTACTGGGGCACGGGCTGAAGAGCCCCCCCCCAACTGGGATTACGAAGGCATCTGAAGGAGGCAAGCAAAGCAAGCCTTCAACACAGTGAAGAGGCATTTAGGACTCACATTGGAATACAGGCAAGGAGAAGCCCATATGCCAGGATCACGAAGAAGAGACAACACTGGAAAGGGGCAGGATAATCCCACGCCAAGCTTTACCAACCCTATGGAAGACTCCTGCAGTGGGATCCCTCCGGGGATGCCCCAGGACACAGACATCAGAAACACAATTGGGAACATACTTAAAGAACTACAAGATCATAAAGAACAAATTAAAGAACTAAGAAAAGAGAATGAGGACCGAGAGAGAGAGAATGACAAGCTCCGGAAGGAAGTAGAAACACTGAAAAGATCCCATGCTGAAAAAGAAAAAGAAACCAACCAGCAAACAAAAGAGCTACAAAAAGAGATCGAGAAGCTCCAAAAAGAAATAGAAACACTAAAGAAATCAGAAGAGGAAATGAAAAAGGAAATCAAACACTCATCCATTCAAGAGGAAAGGAATGAAAAAAGCCTCAGAAGCAGAATGGAGGAAGCAGAACAAAGAATATCAGACCTGGAGGATAACACAGAACAACTAAAAACCTCAAGGAAAGATTATGAAAAATTTAAAAATACACAAAAATGGAACAACCAGGAGCTGTGGGACACTATGAAAAGATCAAACCTCCGCATCATAGGAATAGAGGAAGGAGAAGAATCCCAAGAGAAAGGTATTGATCAGATCTTCAACAGAATAATAGATGAAAACTTCCCCAAACTAAAAAAGGACAAACCAATACCAATACAAGAAGCACATAGAACTCCAAACAGACAAGATCAGAAAAGAAATTCTCCACGCCACATCATAGTTAAAATGCTGGACACCCAAAACAAAGAGAAAATTCTTAAAGCGACAAGAGAAAAACAACAAGTGACCTATAAGGGGAAACCTATCAGAATAACAACGGACTTCTCACAGCAAACGATGAAGGCAAGAAGAACCTGGAGCAAAGCATTCCCAGTGTTGAGGGACAATGGATGCCAGCCCAGGTTACTATACCCAGCAAAAATGTCAATCATAGTGGAAGGAGAGAGGAAAATCTTCCATGACATAAACAACTTGAAAGAATACATGTCCGGAAAACCAACCCTTCAGAGAATACTTGAAGCAATTCAAAGAACAGAAGAAAGGAGCAACCAACCCCAGGCACCTAGAAGGAGAAATCAATAAAAGCATAACTGCAGAAGTAGAAACCTAAATCAAAACCGCAGATGGATAATAAGGCAAAAGGAAGCAACACAAACCTATCAGTCATAACCTTAAATATTAATGGACTAAATTCCCCAATCAAAAGACATAGACTGGGAGACTGGATTAGGAAACAGAATCCATCGATATGCTGTCTGCAAGAAACACATCTTACCTTCAAGGACAGGCACCACCTTAAAGTGAAGGGATGGAAAAAAATATTCCAAGCAAATGGTACCAAAAAGAAAGCAGGTGTTGCTATTTTAATATCGGATAAAATAGACTTCAAAGTAAAAGAAATCAGAAGAGACAAAGAAGGCCATTACATTTTCATCAAAGGAACAATCCACCAAGAAGATTTCACAATTATGAATATATATGCCCCAAATTCTGGTGCACCAAACTTTATAAAGACAATTCTCCAGGACCACAAGTCACAGACTAACCCCAGCACACTCATAGTGGGAGATTTCAATACCCCACTGAGTCCTTTGGATAGGTCAACAGGACAAAAAATAAACAGAGAGACATCTGAACTGAACGATATGATACACCAAATGGACCTCATAGACCTCTACCGAACATTCCATCCTAATACCAGAGAATACACTTTCTACTCAGCACCCCACGGAACATTCTCCAAAATCGACCACATCCTGGGACACAGAAGAAACCTCTACAAATACAAAAAGATTGAAATAATTTCATGCATCCTGTCAGACCACAGTGCAATGAAGCTCAACATCAACACCAGGACAAGCCCTCCTGCCTACAAGAACACATGGAGACTAAACAACACACTCTTGAATAATGAATGGGTCAAGGAAGAGATAAAGAAAGAAATAAAAACATTCCTGGAACTGAATGACAATGACAATACAACACAACAAAACTTATGGGATACCTTAAAAGCAGTCCTAAGAGGGAAATTTATAGCCCTGGGTGCCTACATTAGAAAAACAGAAAGAGCACAAGTGAATGATCTAACACTACAGCTAAAAGCACTTGAGAGGCAACAACAGATGAACCCTAAACGCAACAGACAGGAAGAAATAACAAAAATCAGAGCAGAAATCAATGAAATAGAAACAAAGAAAACAATACAAAAAATCAATGAAGCCAAAAGTTGGTTCTTTGAAAGAATAAACAAGATAGACAGACCTCTAGCCCAGTTAACAAAAAGAAAGAAGGAACAACTCCAAATCAATACAATCTGTGATGAAAAGGGAAATATCACAACGGACAAGGAAAAGATCAAGAAAATTATATGGGAATATTACAAGAACCTATATTCTACCAAGTTTGAAAATCTAGAAGAAATGGATGAATATCTGAAATCTTGGGAATCACCAAAGCTTGGCCAAGAGGAGACCAGCAGCTTAAACAGACCCATAACATATGAAGAAATAGAGGATGTAGTAAGAAGCCTCCCAACTAAAAAAAGCCCAGGCCCAGACGGTTTCACAGCAGAATTCTATAAAACATTTCAAAAAGACCTACAACCATTATTTCTGAAACTGTTTAGAAGTATACAATCAGAGGGAACTCTCCCAAATTCCTTCTATGAAGCCAACATCACTCTATTACCAAAACCAGGCAAAGATACAACTAAAAAGGAGAATTATAGACCCATCTCCCTCATGAACACAGATGCCAAAATTCTAAACAGAATACTGGCAAATCGCATACAGACCCACATCAAGAAGATCATCCATCATGACCAAGTTGGATTCATACCAGAGATGCAGGGATGGTTCAACATACGAAAATCAATAAACATCATCAAACACATAAACGGAATCAAAGACAAAAACCACACCATCATCTCAATTGATGCTGAAAAAGCCTTTGACAAAATCCAGCATCCCTTCATGCTTAAAGTCCTAGAAGGAATTGGATTGGAGGGATCATTCCTCAATGTAATCAAAGCCATATACAGGAAACCCACAGCCAATATCATCCTAAATGGGGAAATGACAGAAACATTCCCTTTAAAGGTAGGAACTCGGCAAGGCTGCCCCCTATCACCACTCCTCTTCAATATAGTGCTTGAAACACTTGCTAGAGCAATAAGGCAAGAAAAGGATATTAAAGGAGTACTAATTGGAAAAGAGGAAGTCAAACTATCCCTATTTGCTGATGATATGATTGTTTACTTAAGGGATGCAAAAAACTCCACCAGAAAACTCCTAGAAACGATTAACAGCTTCAGCAAAGTGGCAGGATACAAAATTAACCTTAGAAAATCAATGGCCTTTCTTTACACCAAGAACAAGCAACTGGAGAAAGAATTCAAAGAGACCTTCCCACTCACAATAGCCTCAAAAACAATAAGATACCTAGGAACAAACCTAACCAAAGACACCAAAGACCTCTACAACAAAAATTTTAAACCCTTAAAGAAAGAAATTGAAGAAGACCTCAGAAGATGGAAAAACCTCCCATGCTCATGGATTGGGAAAATTAACATTGTAAAAATGTCCATTTTACCAAAACTCTTGTATAGATTTAATGCAATCCCAATCAAAATCCCCAAGAGTTTCTTCACAGGCTTGGAAACAAAAGTTCTTAAATTCATTTGGAGAAACAAAAGACCCCGAATAGCCAAATCAATCCTGAGTGAAAAGAGCTACACAGGAGGGATCTCTATACCAGATTTTAAACTATACTACAGGGCTATAGTCATAAAAACAGCCTGGTACTGGCACAAAAACAGACCTGTTGACCAATGGAACAAAACCGAAGATCCAAATCTGAGCACATACAATTTCAGCCATCTCATATTTGACAAGGGGGCCAAGAAACCACAATGGAGAAAAGACAGCATCTTCAGCAAGTGGTGTTGGCAAAACTGGATCACCACTTGTAGAAGAATGAAATTAAACCCCTACCTCTCACCCTGTACAAAAGTCAACTCCAGATGGATTAAAGACCTCAACGTGAAACCCCAAACTCTGAAGGTGATAGAAGAAAAAGTTGGCAGCAGACTACAAGACATAGGCGTAGGAAAAGACTTCCTAAATCAGACAGCAGCTGCACAAGAATTAAGGTCGACAATTGACAAATGGGACCTCATCAAACTCAAAAGCTTCTGTACATCAAAAGAAACAATCAAGGAAGTGAAGAGAAATCCCACAGAGTGGGAGGAAACCTTCACTGCAGATACATCTGACAAAGCATTGATTTCCAGAATATATAAACTACTCAAAAAACAAAGAAAAAAGAAAACAAACGACCCGCTCAATAGATGGAGCAAAGAACTGAACAGAGACTTCACAAGCGAGGAATTAGAGATGTCTGAGAAACACCTCAAGAACTGCTCAACATCACTAATCATTAAGGAAATGCAAATGAAAACCACTTTAAGATATCATCTTACTCCAATAAGACTGGCTAGGATCAAGAAAACAAATGATACCAAGTGCTGGAGAGGTTGTGGGGAAAGGGGAACACTCATCCACTGCTGGTGGGAATGTAAACTCGTACAGCCACTATGGAAAGCAGTGTGGAGAACCCTTGGAAGACTTGGAATGAACTTGCCACCCGACCCAGCCATACCACTCCTGGGCATGTACCCTCAAGACTTACGCCACCACAGAGATACATGCACGGCCATGTTTATTGCAGCTCTCTTCACAATAGCAAGGAGCTGGAACCAACCTAAATGCCCCTCAACTGATGAGTGGATAGAGAAAATGTGGTACATCTACACAATGGAGTTCTATGCAGCAGTAAAGAAAGACGACATCACAAGCTTTGCAGGAAAATGGCTGGAGCTAGAGGACATCATGCTGAATGAAGTAACACAGTCCCAGAAAAACAAACGACGAATGGTATCCCTCATCTGTGGATGCTAGTGCCAGTTACCTAGTTGCAAGTATTTCTTGTATAGAGCCCCCTGAGATTTTTGTCCGAAGCAGTTGGGCATAATGCATATTGGAAACAACAACAGAAAGGACTGCATCAAAGAACTGACTGAAACAGTGAACTTCTGCTCAAAACAGTCAACTTCCTCATGGAAAATATTGAGAAAGACTGAGAAAGAGATGAAAAGCATATTTGGCAGAATGCATGAGCTCTGGCGGGGTGGGGGAATGGGCGGGAACAGAGGTCTAGATTTGTTAAAAAAATAAAAATAAATTTATGTGAAAAAAAAAAAAGAAAGAATCCAGGGCTGGAGAGATAGCCTAGTGGTTAAGAGCTCTGACCGCTCTTGCAGAGGACCCAGGTTCAATCCCCAGCACCCACATGGCGGCCGAGAACCGTCTTTAACTCCAGTTCCAGGGGAATCCAACACCCTCTTCTGACCTGTGCAGCATTGCATGACATGGGTGAACAAACCTACATGTAGACAGTACATTCATACACATACAAAATAAATAAAATTAAAAAAAAAAAAGAAAGAATCCAAAGAGGGAATTGTCAATTCTTTTTGAACTCTGGGGTCAATGGGATATTCTTTTGTTAAAAATGTATTACATAAAATAAAAAAGCTGGGCGTGGTGGTGCATGCCTTTAATCCTAGAACTTGGGAGGCAGAGGCAGGTGGATCTCTGTTAGTTCAAGGCCAGCCAGGTCTACATAGTGAGTTCCAGGACAGCTGGAGCTACAGGGAGATCCTGTCTCAAAAGAAAAAAAAGTAGCCGGGCATGGTGGTGCACACCTTTAGTCCTAGCACGTGGAGGCAGACGCAGTGGGATCTTTGTGAGTTCAAGGCCAGCCTGGTCTACAGAGTGAGTTCTAGGACTGTTGGGGCTACAGGGAGACCCTGTCTCAAAAAGACCAAAAAAAAAGAAAAAGAAAAAAAAGTATTACATTTATTTTTTATTTGCGTGCGTGGGTGTGTGTACACAAATATCACTTATGTGGAGTTCAGAGGACAACTTTTTTTTTGTCTTTTCAAGTGCTAGGATTAAAGGCACTTGCCACCACTCCCGGAGTTCAGACGACAACTTTTGAGAGTCAGTTTTCTCTTTCCACCATGTAGATACTGGGAATCAAACTCAGATCCTCAGGCTTGGGGGCAAGAGCCTTTACATGTTCAACCATCTCACTGGCCTCAGACTAATCTTTTTTATTATTTTTTTTAATTTTATTTATTTCTGTATGCGTATGAATGTACTGTCTGCATGCAAGTCTGTGCACCCATGTCGTGCGCAATGCCGCGGAGGTCAGAAGAGGGTGTCGGATTCCCCTGGAACTGGAGTTCTCCTGGAATTGGAGTTTCAGATGGTTCTCGGCCGCTATGTGGGTGCCAGGATCAAACCCGGGTCCTCTGTATGAGCGGTCGGCGCTCTTACTGGCTAGGCCATCTCTCCAGCCCCTATTTTGTTATTTTTCTATGTGTATGAATGTACTGTCTGCATGTAGGTTTGTGCACTCATGTCATGCAATGCCGCAGAGGTCAGAGAGGGTCTTGGATTTCCCTGGAATTGGAGTTAAAGATGGTTCTCAGCTGCCATGTGGGTGCTGGGGGGATCGAACCCAAGTCCTCTGCAAGAGCAATCGGTGCTCTTAACCGCCATT
Source organism: Rhizomys pruinosus (assembly GCA_009823505.1). Lineage (NCBI taxonomy): Eukaryota > Metazoa > Chordata > Mammalia > Rodentia > Spalacidae > Rhizomys > Rhizomys pruinosus. The sequence continues at coordinate 190,964 of VZQC01000325.1, forward strand.
CTCTCCAGACCCTAGACTAATCTTCTTACAGGTAGTGTTGTCTATCCTGGCTGTAGAATGATAAGAATTAAGGATATAATCAGAGGATAAAGGACATTCTTTGCAGATAAAACAGCCAAATGCAAAGGCAAAAAGTCATCCATGTCTGAGGAAATGTAAACTTTTTTTTGTATCATGGAGTGCTGTGAGAGCAGATAGCTTTTTTCTTCATTGTATCCAAAATTGCCTAATATGCTGGTGTAGTGGCACATGCTTTTAATCCTAGCACTCAGGAGCCAGAGGCAGGCCAGCCTGTTCTATATAGTGTGTTCCAGGCCATCTGGGGCTACAGGGAGACCCTGTCTAAAAACAAACAAGCAAGCAAGCAAACAAATTGCCTAGTATGGAACCTGGTATAAAAGGATGAATTAAGAGTTGACCTTGGGGCTGGAGAGATGGCTTAGTGGTTAAGAGCAACTACCGCTCTTGTAGAGGACCTGGGTTCGATTCCCAGCACCCACATAGCGGCTAAGAACCATCTTTAAGCTGAGCATGGTGGCACACACCTTTAATCCTAGCACTCAGGAGGCAGAGGCAAGTGGATCTCTCTGAGTTCCAGGCCAGCCAAGGCTACAGGGAGACCCTGTCTCAAAAACACCAAAAAAAAAGAGAAAGAAATGGTGTCTCAAAGGTACACTAAGCAGGTGTACATGTGATTTAAACACTTCAGAGAACAGTGTTTTGTCTTAAGATTTCCTTTACCATGTTTTACTTTTTTTTTTTTTTTTAACATATTTTAGACAGGATCTTCCTGTAGCCCCAGATGGCCTGAGACCTGGGACTCGCTATGTAGACCAAGCTGGCTTTGAACTAATAAAGATCTACCTGCCTCTACCTCCTGAGACTAGAATTAAAGGCATGCTCTACCACTCAGTAAGCATTTTAAACATACATGGAACAGCTTGAGAATAAATGAACAGTCCTATATCTACTCTCTGAGTGTCAGAGCCAGTTTCTGGCATCAGCAAGGAAGAACTTCCTTGTAAAGACATCCACCAGAGAAAAATCAAGTAATCTATGAGAAATCAGGAGCCAGTGAAATGGCTCAGTGGGTAAATTCCTTCCCTGGAAACTGCCTCCTCCCCAATAATAGAAGAAAATAATAGAAATTAATTTTAAAAATTATGGAAAATTTAAGTCTTCTTTTGAGAATCTTTTTTTATTATTTTTATTTTATGTGTATGAGTGCATTGCCTGCAGGTGTGTATACTCATGTCATGCAATACCATGGTCAGAAGCGGGCATCAGATCCCCTGGAACTAGAGTTAACAGTTGTTTGAAGCCATGTGAGTGTTGGTGTTGGAAACAGGTCAGAAAGAGTTAATCAGAAGGAAGGAAAATTGAGTTAGCTAAAGCAAGCCTGGTTCCCAGGACTACCACAACTGCAAGAGTACATTTCCTGGGGCTGGAAAGATGGCCTAGCAGTTAGAGCGCTGGCTGCTCTTGCAGAGGACCTGGGTTCAATCCCCAGCACTCACATGGCAGTGAGAACCCTCTTTAACTCCAGTTCCAGGGGAATCTGACACCCTCTTCTGACCTCCGAGGCATTGCATGACACGGGAGCACAAATCTACATGCAGACAGTACATTCATACACATGCAAAAATAAATGAAATTTTTTTAAAAAAGAGTACATTTCCTGCTACTCTGCTCCTGAGTTCCCAGAGATACCTGAGGTCAGGATGAACTTTCCCAAGTCCTGAGAGGAGTGTTCCCACCCCCTTAGGAGTGCGTTCACTTCCCAGTCAGTTTAAAAGTCATCACTGCTGGCTTTGTGTTTCCATAGCCTCACAACTGTGTTTCTATAATGTCACAAAATTCCTCTAGTTTGTGGTTTTTGTCTTTATTCTGTTTTTTTGTTTTTTTTTTTTTTTGAGATAGGGTCTCCCTGTAGCCCCAGCTGGTTTTTGTCTTTAAAAGGTCTCTGTAGGGGCTGAGAGATGGCTCAGTGATTAAGAGTGCCGACTGTTCTTGCAGAGGACCCAGGTTTGATTCCTAGCACTCACGTGGCAGATAAAACTGTCTTGGGTGGGGCATGGTGGTGCACGCCTTTAATCCCAGCACTTGGGAGGCAGAGGCAGGCAGATCTCTGTGAGTTCAAGGCCAGCCTGATCTACATAGTGAGCTCCAGGCCAGCTAGGACTAAAGGGAGACCCTGTCTCAAAAAGAAAAAAAAAAAAAAAAGCTCTCTGTAGCAAACAGTTGAGGTCGAATCCTTCCCTATGTGGAGTGGGCTGCATCCCTAATGCGCCAATTGGCCCCCCTGAGGCACTAGTTTTTGGGTTTTGGTGTGCAAGCAAATTAAATAAATTTTGTTTCAAAGATTGAATCCTGGGCTTGAGAGTTTTTTTGTGCATTTTTCAAACCTAACACTGGGAACTGAACCCAGTTCCCGTGCAAGAGCAGCTAGTGCTCTTAACCACTAAGACATCTCCCCAGCTCAACAATTTCTTAAGATGTTTGTCAAGAACTGGGTTTTTCTGCTGTCAGCCACTCAGGATGCATTGTTCACATTTTATTTTGGTCTTGAGAGAAGGGTGACCCTAAAAGCTGCTAACTAAATGTTTTAAGTTAAATGAAAAGGAAAAAGATTCTTACTTTCAAAAAGGAAAGTGCTTCTCATTTATTAATTTTTACTTTATGTGTATGAGTGATTTTTCTCATGTATTTAGGCATACCCATGCATACATGCAATACCTACAGAGGCTAGAAAAAGGCATCCCATTATTTGGAACTGGAGTTACAGATGGTTGTTAGCCACCATGTGGCTGCTGGGAACCAAACCTGGGTCCTCTGCAAGAGCAGCCAGTGCTCCTAACCACTGAGCCATCTCCTCAGACCCACCCCCTTTTAAGCTTTGCTTATTTCAGGAGAGAAACTTCAAAGTTGTTTTCGGGTTCTGGGATATCAATGAGGTTGATTCAATTTCATTTTCTTAGAATGTCACGACCAGTTTCCTCTTTCTTCACAATTGTGCTTTGATCTTCCAGAAGTATAGACCATGTCCCATTTCTCATTTCAAGCCCATGTGTGTATGTGTATGCTTACATGTGTGTGGGGACACCTACAGAGGCTGGAAGGCATATGATCCCTTGGAACTGGAGTTATAGGCATTTGTGATGTGGGTACTGGTATCCAAACTCTGGTCCTCATGATTGAGTAACAAGTGATCTTAACCACTGAACTCTCTCTAGCTCCAAAATAGCTTTATCTTCCATTATTCTTTTTTTTTTTTGTCTTTTTGAGACAGGGTCCCCCTTTAGTCCCAGCTGTCCTGGAACTCACTCTGTAGACCAGGCAGGCCTTGAACTCATAGAGATCTGCCTGCCTCTTGCCTCCCAAGTGCTAGGATTAAAGGCATGCACCATCACACCCTGCTTATCTTCCATTATTCTGACCTGGATAGGTATCCCAGTGCCACTTCTGAACATCCATACTGCTTTTTAGCTAGAGTTAGGAGTTCTCCTATTTTTCTTTAACATCATTCCCTTATGATCATAAGGTTTGTTCTTAGAAATATTCACTATTTCTGAGCCCAGGAAATTCCTATGTGTCCTCATAGACCAGGTACTTGCCTTGGTCCAAAAAAAATTTTTATGGGGGGGTGCTGGAGAGATGGTGTTCTTAACTGATGAGCCATCTCTCCAATCCCCTTACTCTAGTTCTTGTTCTAACAATCTGTTTAGGGGCATATCTGGAAGCTCATATCTGTAATCCCAGTATTCTAGAGGCAGAGGCAGAGGCAGGAGGAACTGCTGCAGGTTCAAGCCCAGCCAGGGCAATACAGAAGCCCCTGCCTCAACTAAAAATGAATAATCTATTTAGTAACTGTGTCCCTTTCTAACCCAGTCCTTGCTTTGTTTTCATCAGTTCTTCAACTCAAAGGAAAGATAAAATCCACGAAAGGTTATAATAAGCAGTGAGGATCCATAAGTCTTTCAGACGCTGTTGGTCTGTTCATATGGATTTCCGTGTTGTTTCCCCTCATTCCTGGGTTCCTTACCCCAGAGTTTTCCCCTTATTTTAGAATGCTTTCCTACTTGTTGGGCTTTTGGTGACTAGAGAACTAGGGATTATTTTACACTTAGACTTGATAATTTCTTAAAGCTTTTCACAGTATTTAGGATCTTCTAGCAATGTCTCTTGACATTAGATTTGGGCATCCGATCTCACTGGCAAAAAGTGAATGAACATTGCTTCTGGGTGGAAGCTTTTAAAATAACTATTGCAAGACACTGAACCACTAGCAATTAGCTTGTATGATGCCAACTGTAGCAATCTTGAAAGCATATGTCTCAGTGATGTGTACACTACCAATCCAGAGAGCTCAGAGACTAAAATTCACAGAGTCCTGGAAGAAGATACTGTCCCCAGATCCACCCTTTACAAATGAAACATTCTTTTCCCCAATATTGGAAGCAGTGGTGACTGACAGCTCTCAAATGGACCCTACTTTGAGGGCTGTTTTTGGCTAAGATCATCTCCTATTCCTGGGTGCAGCCTATATCAAATAACTGGTTGATGTAAGAGTATACAAACCTGATTTTCTGTTACAATTTAGGACAATGTTGAAAGATCATCCCATCTCCAGAACTCCCCACAGCTTTGGCTGAATACTGGAATACAGGCACCCAATAAAGTCACCTAACACTCTTTAGTCCTGCCTCCCTTGGTCTCCACAGAGATGGTTCTTCAGACCATAACCCAACAACTTCTTCCATATAAACCTGGGTGTAAAGGTCTGTTTTGTGGTGAACCCCGTTCAAGATTGGTCCCCTAATGACTTCTATCAAATATGGAACCTGAGAGATAATTTTGTTGCAATAAGCCACTGGGATTTGTGAGATGTTACAAGTTAGCCAATCCTTATTAGGACAGATGCCAGACCTCGCCTGCCCTACCAATTCTGTTTTCACCTGAGTTTCACTTGTATTGTCTTGTGTGGTAGGCAAGTTACTGACACATCCTAATTTCTTCTTTGATGATTTCTCTCACTGTGAGTGAAAAGCCATATATTAACTCAGATACTGCAAGGACAATAGTAAAGGAAAGAGGGTTGCATATTAAGTTCCATTGATAAATTATTCTTAACAAGTTAACGGCACTAATTTTCTTTACATGAATTTCCTAAGAGGACTTCTTTCATCCATAATTTGCCAAACTCGTAACATGCAAAAGGGTATGTAATATTTCTTAGTAAAATTTTGTGCAAATGATAATTGAATAATAAAGAACTTGACCTCAATTTGAGGAAGAAAAACCATATTTCATCAGCTAGTAAACTTTTCGTATGTTATCTCCAAGAGATCTCATTTCTTGAAAGCCAGATGTTAAAATAATGCCACTTCCCTATTTTAGGCTTTTTGGGCAAAATGAAATATAGTAATAAAGCTAAAGAATCAAAGCATGTGTTTTTTTTTTTTTTAATTTTATTTATTTCTGTATGTGTATGAATGTACTGTCTGCATGCAGGTCTGTGCACCCGTGTCATGACAATGCACGGATGGGCAGAATGCTGGGTCGCGGCTATTCCTGGGAAACGGGAGCTCTCCTGGGAACTGGAGTTCAGATGGTTCGCGGCCGCCATGTGGTGCTGGGGATCAGAACCCGGGCCTCTGGCAAAGAGCGGTCGGCGCTCCTAACACGTTAGGTCCATCTCTCTCCAGCCCGTGTTTGTTGTTTTTAAAAAGGGTTTTACTACATAGAAAAATTCTCTGCCTGAGAGGAGAAAAAGATATCATATATATATAGATATAGATTATACATATAGACGCGGTTATAGATCAATGAAAGAAATTATATAGTATATTATATATATATATAATATATATATATAATATATATATGTCCTGAGCAGGTATTACCACAATCCTTAATTACAGGAAACATTTACTATAACAGAAAGCAGCTTGAGGAATGTGGAGATTTATCTACATCACGCTCAGATAAAGAGATAAAAGGGGACTTGAATAAGCAAGCTCGAGGACTTGAGGATTGTATTTATGAATGTGTCTTTGGAACTGCCCTTAGCCACAATGAAAGACCGGCAAAACCAGCCTTCAGAACAACCTTCTCCTATGGGAGAAGGGAGGGCTAGACTTCTCCTCCTAAGATTGCCCTCCCACACAATTTTTTTCCACCTCGCAGTTAAGAATTAAACCCAGACTTCCGATCATGGCGCCAAGAGCGTCTTCTCCCCTCTCCCCTAGCAAAATCCCACCCAAGTCGGCTGACCCTGCAGGGGGCTGGTCCCCTCCCCTATCCAGGATGCAAAAAGGAGACATTAAAAAGGGTTTAAAGAGATTTTGGGAAACTAAGGTATCAACGGCACCTTCCTAGATCCTCGTGGGACAAGGCTCCCACTCTACCTTGGGGCAAATACTCTGCGCCCTGTTTTTCCTTAACGCAGGCCCGGAAAAGCTCCCGGAAGCCCGCGGCCTGGGTGACTACACCCCGAGGCTGAGAGGTGCCGAGGCGCTGCAGACCGGGGAGCGGGAAGGGACGCTCGAGGCAGCCGCCCGCGGTCATTCCAGTCGAGGCCTTTGTTCGAGCCGCGAGGGGAGGGGAGGCCGAGGAGGCCAAACTCTCACTCCCGGGAAGGCGGCTCGCTCCAGCGGGGAAGGCTCTGGCCCAGCGTCAACAGGGGCAGAGTCCTGCCTGCCTTCCAGGCTTTCCTGTGAGTCCAGCGCAGACTGCGACGCCCGGGTCTCCGCACACTGTCTTCCCTAAACAAAAGACGCGGGCAAAGGCTCTGACACACGCGCAGAACGCTACACCGTGCAAGTACGGAAGGTGCGCGTGTGTGCAGGAGAGGGGTTATGGCTGCCCCGCGCGTCGCGAGCCGCCCGCCCCACCCGGCCCTGGGCAGCTTTGGCGTGTTTCGCCGCCGCGGGAGGGCCTCAGTTCCTCAGTCAGCCTGGGAGCCGGGGGCGTGGTGGGGCGTGGCGGGACCGGGCGGGGCCGCGAACGCGCAGGCGTAGTGTGGCTCTGTCGCGCCGCCGCAGCCGCCGCCGTCGCTGCTGCTGCCGCCGCCCGCGCTGCACCACAGGCCCGAGACAGACAGGGGTCGGGTAGAGAGCCGGAGACTGAGGAGGAGGCGGCGGCGGAGGCGGGGCGACTCCGGTGACCGGGAGCGCCTCAGACTGGCAGCTGCGGCGACTCCCCCCTTTGTGTCTGGTCTGCTCAGAGCCACTGGAAGTGCTTCCCGGAGGGGTGCTGGGTGTCTCGCAGGCTCGGCAGCCCACCCCCTTCCTCGGCCACCTACATCCGCCCTCCCGCCGCCCCCCGCCCTCGGCCCCGCGACGCCCGAGCTCCGCCCGGAGCCCAGAGCTGCAGCGAACGAGGTGGCGGCGGCGGCGGCGGCGGCGGCGGCTTCCTCGGAGGGCTGCGATTCGCTCTGGGGAGCCATCGACCAGCGAAGACGAGGCTCTCAGGGTGCCATTTCCCTCAGGCTCGGGCGAGCGGCGGGCATAGCCGAGAGCGAGGCCACGGGCAGAGCGCCCTCGGAGGGCCAGCCGAGGCCGCCGGGCTCCGTGCGAGTGGCGAGACCGGGCCAGCCGCCCCGAGCGTCCCCTCCCCCGCGCCCGGAGGCCGGGCCTGCGCGACCCTCGCCCGATTGTTCCGAGGTGGCTGCGGGCTCGCCCATGGAGGCAGCCACAGCTTTCGAGCCAGTCGGAGGAGAGGATCTGCGGCTCTCGACCTCGGAGTGAACGGAGCACCGAAGCGAAACTTTGTCCTCGGAGCCGCCAGCGATGCGACGCGGGCCGCCGGGCGCCGCTGCCAGCCCCGCTTCGCCGTCCGCGGCGCTCGGGAACTCGTGCTGAGCCTCCGCTGTCGCCGCGTCCCCGCCCTCCAGCCCTCGGCCCCTGGATATGCGTTCTCCCGGACCCGGCTGCTTTTTTGATATCGTGAAACTCCGGGGAAAATAATTGCCAGAGATTTCTTCCGGGCTCTCTTCCCTCCCCTCCTCCCACGGACATGCCTTTAGTTTGGGGAGCCGAGGCGCCCCGTCCTAGGCGAATGAAGCCCCCCAGCCACGAGGGAGCGGAATGAAGGGCAGTGGTGCAGTGGAATGAAAGCTCTGCAGCTAGGTCCTCTCATCTGCCATTTGTCCTTTCAAACTGCATTGTAATCTCGGCCGAAGTCAGACGGAGCCGTCCGGGTTCCTCCGTCGCACTTCACTTTCCAGATTGCTTTTCTTTGCCCTCCTGTTTCTCGGCTGGCCCAGGGATGACTTCGTCGTTGGCGCGACCCTGGCGGGTGCCCTGGCTACTCTGGGCCGTCCTGCTGGTCGGCACTACGGCCGGTGAGTAGCCCGGGTTGGCGGGTCACGGCTGCTGCCCGGCGGGTGGCGAGGGAGGGGAGCAGAGGGGATGCAGAGGCCGGAGCGGAGGTCGCCATGGAACCCAGTCGCGACCAGCCAGCGAAAGCACCTTCAGTGTTGCCTGTACTTTCCCGTTCCCACTCCCGGAGTCCCTGTCCCCTCCCCCACGGGGAAAAAAAAAGACATATTGGGTGTGGTATCTTGACATTTTTAGCTGTGAGGTAATGCGAGGATTAAAAATAATATTTTAATCACTAGTGAACAGTGTCTGTTAGGTTTTGGAAACAACTGGATAGCTTTGGTTTTAAAATAAAGAAGCAGATTCGGTTTGCTGTACAAAGAGCCCTACACGCTTGAAACGTCTTTCCTAGGTTTAGATCAGCCTGGGGAATCTGCGTTACTTTTTGTTACTCAGAACGTTGGCGGATGGTTAGAATAAATGTTGGAGCCAGGGTGTGAGAATCCTGATACATTATAGAAGATTGCTTACTGCTGTTGTCATTAGCATTGTTTTGGTCCGAGATTGTGCACTGCTGGGTATTTTTCTTTTTATCTTGGGCATATGTTCTTCATAAGCTTTTGGGGTGACTGTTGGGCACAGAAGTATTTTGATAACTTTACTGTTAGTTATCTGGCGTCTCTTAGTTTTTCTGTCATTGAGACAACTTTGACCTCACATCAGACTTCTAGATTTGACTCCTGAAAGTTCTTTTGACATTCGACGAACGTGCGAAAGGAAATGGTACTCCCATTTCCTTTGGATATTTCCTTTTTAAATCTCAGTCGGGGGGGGGGGCAACCAAAAAACAACTCAGGTTTTCATGGCAGTTATTTTCAAACAACAGTCTTTATGGTATTTGCTTTTAGAAAATTTCAGGAGTGAATTTTTAAATTCACCACACGAATTACACACTTTAAAACGAAAATTTGTTTTTGTAAGTGTAATTTTCACATTCAGTAAATTTTCATTGCTATATGACACAGCTTGTTTAACTTACATTTTAAAAGTCTGTACTGGGAAAATGCTGAAAGAAAAATTGAAGTCTCCTTTGTGCTTTTGATATTGTCTATTGTTGATTAATATCTAGTATTTTTTATAATAAATCTATGAAGTACTAAAATAATTCAAACTTATGAATTGAATAAATTTTGAAACTTCATGTTTTAATACTTTTATTTATGCAATTGTTTTTGGAGCAACATTAAACAGTTTTTCTCCAAATTTCTTTGTTAGCTGTTTAAATCCTCTCCTCTAGCCATCAGTCATGTGGTGCCTGTAAAATATGAAAAGAATAAAAATGGTCTTTACACGTAAGCAGTCATTCTGCAAGCAGAAATCCCAGAGCATTTTTTGTTCTTGACTTTTAGAATGCAGATTCTCATTTATAGTGATGTGCTTCCCATTTTGTAATCAGAACTTATATAAAAATAAGAGAAAAATAGCATTGATTTTAAAATTATTTCTATTTGGCAAAAATATTGTCTTCTTTAAAGAAGGTTTAGATTAAAAGAAACTTTTTGTATAAAATTGGTTTTAGTTTTTTTTTTTTTTTCTCTTTCTTTAGTACTAGATGATGGGATTTTTGAAGCTGGATTTCAGACTTCTAAGAGCTAGCATTTGCTGAGTACTTTCTGTGCACCAGCAAGGGTTCAAATAGCTTAACATATTTTCTTCTTTGAGCCTCCTGGCAGTTTTGTATCATAGATTGTTATTATTATTCCCTTTCTATAGTAAGGGAAAGAAAATTAAGTGCAGAATTTTAAGTAACTCATTATATTGTAAATAATGGAGCCAGGATTATCGCCTGCACCCTTACCCACCTTGTTAATGCTAACAGAAAGCATCAGAGCCAGAGTAACTTCCTCCAGTGATTGGAATTGGAGGCAGAGCAATGCCATTTCCAGATAACATTGAAAGGAAGGTTGGACATTTGCAGAATATGAGTGCAGGTAGGAACGTGTAGTGTCATGGTTCTGAATATGTAAAACTTTGCTGAACAGTGGATTGATTAGTGCAGTTTCATTAAATGCAAGGTGACTAGATAAGGGCTGTGTGGACTTGGGAGACCCATAGATATTACATCCTTCTTTGGGGGGGTCCTGAATAAATCACTTTTGGTATTGTTTTGAGACATCTTTTTTTTTTTTTTCCTAGATATGATTTTATATAAATAAAATCCTTCTACAAAGAAGAAATATGTACAGAACTTGCAGATTATGAGTAGGGTGATTCCGCTCTTCTCCTGCACTGGAAAAGGGTCCCATCTTGTTCTGGCATTATCTTATTTTGTAGTCCAAGTTGGTCTGCAGCTCTGTATAGTCCAGGTTGGAGTCAAACTCTTGAGCAGTTCTTGCCTCCCAAGTGCTGCGATTACTTGTGTGAGCCAACAATCTTGGCTTACTGGAGAGATCATCTCTCCCTTTTTTCTTTCTTTTTTGAGACAAGGTGTTCCTGTAGCCCCAGCTGTCTTGGAACTCACTACGTAGACCAGGCTGGCCTTGAACTTCACCTGCCTCTGCCTCCTCCTCCCCAGTGCTGGGATTAAAGGTGTGCACTACCATGCCATTTTTTGGGGGGAGGGGTCTTTTTGAGACAGCGTCTCCCTGTAGCTCCAGCTGTCCTGGAACTCACTCAGTAGACCAGGCTGGCCTTGAACTCACAGAGATACGCCTGCTTCTGCTACCCACGTGCTGGGATTAAAGGCAGGACCACGCCTCGATGAAATCTCTTTGGATCCCTCATTTCCACTTACTCTTGTCTAGTTTTGGACTCTTTTTTTTTTTTTTTTTTGACTCCTTAATTCTAAGAGTAGTTGGTATACAAAAATTTAAAATTTATGAGAAAGTTGTGCTTTCTTAAAATTATTTTAATGAAAATTCATTAAATGCATTATTAGCTTTTAATAAGGTAATTCAAGTTTTGCTTAAGGGTTAGCATTTGAAATAATGTTCTTGACTGCATTTCAACTTTTTATCTCTTCAGGAATATACATTTTCTTTTCTTTTTTTTTTTTTGAGACAGGGTCTCCCTTTAGTCCCAGCTGTCCTGGAGCTCGCTCTGTAGACCAGGCTGGCCTTGAACTCACAGAGGTCCACCTGCCTCTGCCTCCCAAGTACCAGGCTCAAAGGCATGCGCCATCATGCCCGGCAGGAATATACATTTTCTAAGGTGAGATTCATCTAGTTAGTATTATTGAGCAGTTATTGAAAATTGTCAAGTAACTGCAAGATTAGTAATTTTCAGCGTTTCTCAAAGTTTGGGTACTACAACAGTTACCTGAGGTTCTGGATAAAATGTATACTCTTTGCTCTGTGGTATGGTTATATTGAATGAATTTGTATGGAACATACATTCATTAAGAAAAAAAATTATTTAACCCCAGAGAGTTTAAAAGAAATGAGTTGGGGGCTGGAAACATAGCTCAGTGGTTAAGAGCACTAGGTGCTTTTGCATAGGACCTGGGTTCGATTCCCAGTACCCACATGGCAGCTAAGAACTGTCTTTTTTTTTTTTTTTTTGGTCTTTTCGAGACAGGGTCTCCCTGTAGTCCCAGCTGTCCTGGAATTCACTCTAGACCAGGCTGGCCTTGAACTCACAAAGATCTGCCTGCCTCTTCCTCCTGAGTGAGAACTGTTTATTAGTTCAGTTTCACAGGATCTGATACCCTTTTCTGGCCTCCTTGGACATTGCATGACATGGTTTTGCATTTACATTTAGGCAATATACTTATACACATAAAATAAAAAAAAAATAAAAGAAGTGAGTTTGAGAACTAGTGCTTTATATCATTCCTTCTGGTTGAATTTCTTCAATGTGATGATTTGGTCACAAAATCTTCATAGGCTATAACAAGCATTTTTGTTCTACTTGTCTCATGGTGGGCCCTAGTCCTGGAGGGAGGGTAATACTGACCTTACCTTAAGAAGTGTGTGTCAGCCAGGCGTGGTGGGGCACACCTTTGATCCTAGCACTCGGGAAGCAGATGCAGGCAGATCTTTGGGAATTCAAAGCCAGCCTGGTCTACAGAGCAAATTCCAGGCCAGCTGGGGCTACAGGGAGACCCTGTCTCGAAAAAAGACTAAAAAAAAAAAGTTTGTGTTGGGGCTGGAGAGATGGCTCAGCAGTTAAGAGCACTGACTGCTCTTGCAGAGGACCAGGTTTGGTTCCCAGCATCCACATGGCGGCTAAGAACTATGTGGTGGCGCAAGCCTTTAATCTCAGCACTCAGGAGACAGAGGCAAGCGGATCTCTTTGAGTTCAAGGCCAGCCTGGTCTACATAGCCAGCTCCAGTCCAGCTGGGACTAAAGAGAGACAATGCAAGAAGGCAAGCCCAGTCCCACTCTTGTCACGTTCGATTGGCTCATGAAGTCATACTGCCACACCCAAAGACAAAGTGTTTGGAATAGTACATTTTGCACTTTCATAGTATATTGCAGAGGAATGAAGAATTGAGACCCTTAGTTTACCTCATAGGATTGAGAAGATGGCACAGGAAGGGAGGGGCTTTTACCTTTTGAACATTATACCAACTTTGGTCTCTACAAAGGTATCCTGGAATATCACCTGCGGTATGTGGTACTGGTGTTGGTGTGTTCTGTGAAATGTAAAGAGAGTTCTATTTTACACTAAGACTTTCCTGCATCGAAGACTGACTTTTTCTTTCATTTGGTTCGAAGTCCAAGAACCTTCTGCCATTGATCTGCAGCCCTAGCCAAAGGCCACCTTTTTTTTTTTTTTCTCAATAGTATAAGAGAAGAAATTGAATATTGGTTTCTGAGGCTAAGTTCTATATATTGAATGAAGAGGTTGTATGTAGTAAACAAGTTAATTTTATAACTAGCTGTGCCACTTACTTTCTTACCTACTCTTGCAGTTGACTATCAGTGTGATGTGTTTGTCTTCTCCCAAATGATTCTTGCATCTGTAGAATAGGGTTCATATCTTTATTTTAACTAATTAATTAGTTAATTAATTAATTTTTTGTCTGTTTGAGACAGGGTCTCTCTGTAGCTTTGCCTGTCCTAGAATTCACCATGTAGACCAGACTGGCCTTGAACTCACAGAGATCCACCTGCCTCTGTCGCCTGGCATTAGCAGTGAAAATGTTTTAAAGTCAGGGGGGAAAGACTCCCAGCACATCTAACATAGTTTTCTCAGTTCTAATATCGTGAAATTAAACATTGTATTTCAAAAACAGGTGCCCACGTAATCATCCTAAACCTAATGAATTCAAGTACTTTAATGCCCAGGTCTAGAAATCTGCATTTTGATAGTAGTCCTCCCCCTGTAACTTATGTGCCTTTGAACTGGATTTAAGATGCCTTCTGTTGGGTTCTATAATACAACATTATTTTTACTTTTTGTGTTAATTATATCTTTTTTTTTTCCCCTCCATTATTTTGAGACAGTGTCTCTTTATGTAGCCCAGGCTGGCTTTGAACTCCACAGTCTTCCTGCCTGAAGCTCCTGAGTGCTAGGATTACAGGCATATACAATCACACCTGGTTATTTATTTTATCTTACTCTGAGTCTTTTGTTCAATCAACTCTGGGACCAAACATTTCTTATTTTATGCTTTAATCAGTTACCCAAATCTTCTTTTGGGAATTAGAGGGGAAAACAAGGTCTCATGTAGCTGAGGCTTGGCCTGACTCCCTCTGCCTTCTGAGTATTGGCATTGCAAGTATGTGCAACCATGTCTGGTTACCCAAACCCTTTTTATTTTTTTAAAAATTTGTGTTTCCTTTTCCTTTTGCCTCTTCTTGGTCTTTCTTCTCTTTTTTTCTTGAAAGGGAGTATTGGTATACCCCTTTAATCCCGGGACTCAGAGGCAGAGGCAAGCAAATCTCTGTGAGTTCAAGGCCAGCTGGTTTACATAGGGAGTTCTAGGCCAGCTGGGGCTATAGGAGACCCTGTCTCAAAAAGACAAAAAAAGTTATTGTGCATGTACCCTTGCACTTGCCACAGCATGTATGTGGAAAGAATTTTGTGCAGTTGGTTCTCAGCTTCCACCTCTGTGAGTTTCAGAACTGAACTCAGGTTGCTAGGATTTTGACAAGAACCTTTACCCTTGAGCCATCTTGCTAGCCTGCCTTTTCATACTCTTAAAATCAGTATGTTATTTAGTGAAAAGGGCTTTGCTTACCCAGTCTTAAAAGTTAAATTTATGTTTTTATTTTGTTTTGTTTGGGTTTTTTTGTGGTACTAGGAAACAAACCCAAGCATGATAGACATCCCAGCTCTTGTATTTTTATTTTTACCCTACTTCTACCAGAAAGAAAACTTATTAGTAGAAAGAGTGGTGCTTTTTAAAAATTTTTATGTATTGTTTTTATTTTATATGTATGAGTGTATTGCCTGCAGAGTGTAGTGCCTGCAGTGGTCAGAAAAGAGTGTCAGATTCCCCAGAACTGGAGTTATGGATGGTTATGGAACTTTGTGGGTACTGGGATCTGAACCTGGGTCCTCTGCAAGAGCAGCTAATGCTCTTGATTGCTGAATCATCTTTCCAGCCCCATGGGTTATTTTTGTTTTTACTTTTCTTTTGAGACAGGGTCTCATCTGTAGTCCAATCCACCTGCCCCTGCCTCCAAAGTTCTGGGATTAAAGGTATATTCCACCATGCCTGGCCTATAAGTGTGCTTAAATAAATTTTAATTTAGTTAGCATTCAAAATAAGGGATTTTATTATGGCATTTTAATATACATGTCATTATACTTAAGTTTTTTTTTAATATTTTGTATGTGTGTGTGTGTGTGCGCTTCTGAGTATGATACACATATGGTAGTATTTTTCAGGGGTTGGTTTTTTCCTTTCACCTTTTTTTTGAGGCAGATCTCTCATGTTATTTCTGATGGTATTTTACATGTGCCAGTTTTTCTCTTGTCTCCTACCTTGTGTAGAGTACTGGGATTACAAACCAGAACCATTTGCATCTTTTTTGGGGGGAGGGGTTCTGGGGGCCCAAGTCAGGCTGTCACTTTTACCTGTTGAACCATTTTGATGGCCTTTATGTTTTGCTTGCATGTATGTTAGTGCACCATGTGTGTGCAATGCCAGCATAGGCCAGGAGATGGTGTCAGATCACCTGGAACTGGAGTGCTAGAAATGGATCCTGGGTCCTCTGTAAGAGCAGCCAGTGCTTGTAACTGCTGAGCCATCTGTCCAGCCCCAAGTGGTTTTAATTTTAGTAAACTGGGATGAGAATTGTTAATGAAGTATAAAAGGATTAGTGCCATACTAAATTAGATAACATATTGTGGTTTTAGTTACAAATTAATATTCCACGGAGCTTCCTTCCAGGAAGATAAATTATATGTACTACATTTCTGTCTGTCAAGCAAGGATTATATTCTGATTTGATTGATTTCTTCAGGGAAAAAATATGGGGGCCGTATAAGGCTGCTGATCCCCGGGTTGAACAGGCTGAAGAGGGCAGGGGGGAGCTGGTGGTCAAGAAGCCAAACACATGGTTTCAGTTGCAGAACTGCTGGCTCGCATGATCACACCAGCTGAAGAGCCAGCTGTGGGGTTGATGGCCCCACAATCAAGCCCAGGGATCATGTCAGTTAGTGCAAATATGTAAAATATGTTTATTTCTATACAGTTGGTAGCTTAAATAGGGGTAGCTTAAATAGGTCTGGGATGGGTAGCCTCTACATCGCCTGACATCATCTTCCAGTGGCTAATCCTAGACCTCCATATCATCATACGTCATATCTACTTGTCGGGTGGGGTGTATTCAGAAAAAAGATGTGCTGATAAGCAAGCCTACTGGTGACTTCTGAGACCAGGCTAGCAGAAGACAGGATGTCCCCTGTATTTTTTTTTTTTTTTAGCTCTGTCTAATGTCTAAGCAGATTGGTGGCCGGCATCCTCAAGATACCTCTGAGTCCAGGATTGCTGTCCCACAGGGCTGGATATCTAGAAATTAATAATGATCTGATCTTTTATTAAACACATAGGGACTTACTACATATTACTAAACTGTGTTACCTTTACAGGTAAAATGTTCTAGTCTTTGTGATAAGATATTACTGTAGCCTAGGCTAGCATGAAACTTCAAATCCTCTTACCCCTCCATCTTCCAAGTGTTGGGATTATAGACATACAGTGTGCCTACCTCTAAGATCTGAGTCCAAATGATCTAGTATTGACTTCTAGAAGCAGTGAAGATGACTTTGAATACAATAGACTTGATTGGTTCTTTTGTTTGTTATATTTGTTTTTTTTTTTTATTTTAAATTTTATGTGCATGAATGAGTATTGCACCTGCATGTGTGTAAATGCACCCATGTTGTATAGTGCTAAGGAGAACAGAAGAGGGCATCAATCCCCTAGAATTGGAGTTACAGATGGTTGTTAGTTGCCGTGTGGGTGCTGGTCTTCTGCCAATAGCCAGTGCTCTTAACCACTGAGCCATCTCTCCAGCCTTTGGTTTTTTTTTTTTTTTGTTTGTTTGTTTTTTTAAGACAGGGTCTCTCTGCAGCCCCAGCTGACCTGTAACTTACTCTGTAGACCACAGTGGCCTGGATCTTACAGAAATCTGCCTGCTTGAATTCTGCCTCTGTCTCCTCAGTCTTGGATCAAAGGCATGCATGCATCACAATGCCCAGCCAGACTTTAAAAAAAAAATCTTAATTTATTTTTATTTTGTATGCATGAGTTTTTCTTTGTTGTTGTTGTTGTTGTTGTTGTGTTGTCGTTCTTTTTGAGACAGGGTTTCCCTGTAGTCCCAACTGTCCTGGAATTTTCTATGTAGACCAGGCTGGCCTTGAACTCACAGAGATCCTCCTGCCTCTGCCTCCCAAGAGTGTTGGGATTAAAGGTGTGCACCACCATGCCCTCCCTAAGACAGTTCTTAGCCGCCATGTGGGTGCTGGGAATTGAATCGGGGTCCTCTGCAAGAGCAGTCAGTGCTCTTAATTGCTGAGCCATTCCTCCAGCCCCCTGAGAGTTTTTCATGCATGTAAGTACACTTGTGCATACAATACTCACAAAGGTCAGAAGAAAGCATCAGATCCCCTGGAACTGGAGTTAGGGACCATTGTTACCTGCCATGTGGGTACTTTCCATGCTAGGAACTGAACCCTGGTCCTCAGCAACAGCAGCCAGGGTTCTTAACTACCTTAGCCATCCTTCTAGTCCTCTAGATTTGAATTTAAGAAATTTATTATTTTTATTTTATGTGTATGACTGTATTGCCTGCATGTATGTAAGTGCACCCATATTGTGCAAAGCCCATGGAAGGCAGAAGAGAGCGTTGGGTTCCCCTGGAACTGGAGTTATAGATGGTCGTCAGCCACTGTGTGGTTTCTGGGAATTGAACCAGGTCTTCTGAAAGAACAGCCATTGCTCTTTAACAGCTGAGCCATTCTCTAGCTCCCTAGACTTGAATTTTTTTTTTTAAGTTTTTCTTTTTGGTTTGTCATATGAGTATGGTAAGAATATTTAAGAATATGTTTAACTTGTATGAAATTACTAATAAGCCTGTAATATGAGACAAAACATTTTATCTTTTTTTTTTTTTGGTCTTTTCGAGACACGGTCTCCCTTTAGTCCCAGCTGGCCTGGAGCTTGCTCTATAGACCAGGCTGGCCTTGAACTCACAGGGATCTGCCTGCCTCTGCCTCCCAAGTGCTGGGATTAAAGGCATGCACCACCACACCTGGCTTATCTATGTTTTTATAAGTATTTTATTAAATACTTATTAAGTATTTAATTAAATAAGTATTTAATAAGTATTTAATAAATTGCCACCATACCTGGCTATTTTGAATTTCTTGATCTAATTGTAGTATAAAATACAGTTTTAAGAAGAAAGTGTAAGGGCTGGAGAGATGACTCAATGGTTAAGAGCACTAAGTGTTCTTGCAGAGGACTTGGGTTTGATTCCAAGCATATATATGGCTGCCGAAAGTCATCCATAACTCCAGTTCCAAGGGATCCAACGCCCTTTTCTGACTTCTGGGAGGCCTTGCATGACAGGGGTGCACTAACACATATACAAGTAATATACTCATACACATAAAATAATAAAATATTTTTTAAAACTTAGAAAGCTGGGTATGGTGGTGCATGTCTTTTATCCCAGCACTCAGGAAGAAGAGGCAGGCAGATCTGTGTGACTTCAAGGCCAGCCTGGTCTACTGAGTTCCAGGCCAGCTGGGACTACAGGGAGACCCTGTTTCAGAAAGACCAAAAAAAATTTTTTTTAGGGGGAAAAAAAAAAGAAAGAATGTATAAGCCAAGGATGGTGGTATATGCCTTTAATCCCAGCACTTGGAGGCAAAGGTTTGAGGCTAGCCTGGTCTACATAATGAGTTCCAGGCCCACAAGGGCTACTTAGTGAGACACTGTCTCAAAACAAAACAAAAAAACAAATCAAAACAAAACAAAGTATGAATTCAATCCTTATAGAATGAGTGATGCAAATATTGAAAAGAAATTCCTTTTTTTTTTTTGCTATTTTTGAGTCAGGGTCTCCTTTTAGTACCACCTGACCTGGAGCTCACTCTGTAGACCAGGCTGGCATTGAACTCAGAGATCCACTTGCCTCTGCCTCCCAAGTTCAGGGATTAAAGGCATGCACCACCACTCCTGGCTCATTTCACATTTTTTAAAAAATTTTATTTATTTTTCTATGTGTATGAATGTACTGTCTGCATGTAGGTTTGTGCACCCGTGTCGTGCAATGCAGTGGAGGTCAGAAGAGGGCGTCAGATTCCCCTGGAACTGGAGTTAAAGACGGTTCTCAGCCGCCATGTGGGTGCTGGGGATCAAACCTGGGTCCTCTGCAAGAGCAGTCGCCACTCTTAACCACTAGGCCATCTCTCCAGCCCCTCATTTCACATTTTAATCATACCATCAGAAATTGGCTTGAGAAATACCATCCAGTTGGTTTTCACTTAAGCTAAACAGGTTTAATGACTTTCAAAGAGTATGAATTTCTTTGAAGACTTGGATAAAAATATTTAGAATGCATTGCCTTATCCTTTTTGTTAGTAGGTAACATGTATATGCCCACCTTTACATTTATTACAGTGTCTGGTAAGAAGTGATTAACACTGTAGACAGAAAAAAAAATTATGACCTGCCTGCCCTCAGCTGTTTCATGCCATGACCATGAGAGAGGAGTTAGATTGCATTATGTTTGAAGAAGATAGGTATTTTGCAGACCCTGAGCATTTCTTTCCATTTATTTTTATTTATTTATTTATTTATTATTTATTTATTTATTTTGAGACAGGGTCTCCCTTTAGTCCCAGCTGGCCTGGAGCTCGCTCTGTAGACCAGGCTGGCCTTGAACTCATAAAGATCCGCCTGCCTCTGTCTCCCTAGTGCTAGGATTAAAGGTGTGTGCCACCATGCCTGGCTGTATCATAATGAGATTTAATTAATGATATTTATTTATTTATTTATTTATTTTGGTATTTTTGAGACAGGGTCTCCCTTTAGTCTCAGCTGGCCTGGAACTCGCTATATAGACCAGGCTGGTTAAATTTTTTTTTTTTTTAAGCACAGTATCATTCTGTAGCACAGCCTGCCCTTGAACTTCTGACAGTTCTACCTCACCCTTCCAAGTGCTGGGATCATAAGAGTGGGCTATATATAGTACATGGCTTGGCATTTAAACTTTAGGTTAAACCCATGGATGCATGCTAGGTAAGCACTGCCACTGAGCTCTTCTCACTGTTGTTGTTGTTGTTGTTTTGAGACAAGGTCTCCCTGTAGTCCCAGTTGACCTGGAAATCACTATATACCCCTGCCATGAGCATGGACTAGCATGGTTAAGTCCAAAGGAATCCAGGACACAAATATAATACAATCTGATGTTATTAATTCCCACACAGGTTAATTCTATAATTCTAATTCTGTCCTGTCCTAGCCTATCTCCCCAAGGTTGCTCACCTACATGGCATTCTCTTAGCCTCTTGGAAGCGATGGAGGGAGTCCACACTAGGGAGTTCCAAGAAGCGGGTTGATTGGCTGAAGCAGATCTCTCTTGGACCTGGGGGGCTGTGGCAGCTCAGGCAGGCCTGTCCGAGCAGCAGCAGTGGCCAGCAGGGTCAGTATGCACTTCAGGTGAACCAGGTGTCAGGGAAGGAGCATGTCCGAGTGTTCCCAGCTGAGAGGTTCGCAGTGGCATCTGACAGCCATGCTCCCCCCAATCCCCCACTCCCACTCCCATCCCCCACCCTCTACCCTCCACCCCTGCCCCAGGGGGATCGAGAGCAAAGACATTCTATACTTCCCAGCTTAAATAGGCTACAGCTGGGTGTGTGGGGTGCAGTGGGTCTCAGGTGCTAATCTCGGGCTTGTGCCTAGGGACCCCCCTGCTTAGCAGGTGGTTATCTTTCCTGTCTGGGGTCATGCCTTGGTCAAGGCAGGGGGGCCCAGGCTGAGCTAAATTTAACATTTGCTAATTTCTTTAAGGTTACAACATTTCACACATTATCTACTGTTAGTTTAATCCTATTTTTTTTTATTTTATTTATTTTTGTATGTGTATGAATGTACTGTCTGCATGTAGGTTTGTGCACCCGTGTCGTGCAATGCTGTGGAGGTCAGAAGAGGGTCTCAGATTCCCCTGGAACTGGAGTTCTCCTAGAATTGGAGTTACAGACGGTTCTTAGCCGCCATGTGGGTGCTGGGGATCGAACCTGGGTCCTCTGCAAGAACTATTTGTTTTTTTTTTGTTTTGTTTTTTGTCTTTTCGAGACAGGGTCTCCCTGTAGCCCCAGCTGTCCTGGAACTCACTCTGTAGACCAGGCTGGCCTTGAACTCACAAAGATCCACCTGCCTCTGCCTCCCAAGTGCTAGGATTAAAGGCGTGCGCCACCACGCCTGGCTGCAAGAACTATTTCTAATTCACATAACTTCTTTTTTTTTTTTTGAGACAGGGTCTCCCTTTAGTCCCAGCTGGCCTAGAACTCATTCTGTAGACCAGGCTGGCCTCAAACTCTGCCTGCCTCTGCCTCCGAGAGTGCTAGGATTAAAGGCGTGAGCCACCATGCCTGGCTTAAAGACTGATCTTACCCACCATGTGGGTGCTGGGAATTGAATTCAGATCCTCTGCAAGAGCAGTCTGCGCTCTTAACCAAAGACCCATCTCTCCAGCCCCCCACCCAGCTTCTATGTGCTGAGTATGCTCCTAACAACACCAGGCTGGCATCCATCTCACAGAGATGGCTGAGCGCTGGGCTAAAGGCTTGTGCCACCATGCCTGGACCCTTAGACTTTTTTTTTTCCTTTGGTCTTTTTCAGACAGGGTCTCCCTGTAGCTCTGGCTGTCCTGGAACTCACTCTGTAGACCAGGCTGGCCTCGAACTCACAGAGATCCGCGTGCCTCTGCCTCCCAAGTGCTAGGATTAAAGGCGTGCGCCACCATGCCCAGCATTTATTTATTTCTGTATGTGTATCAATGTACTGTCTGCATGCAAGTTTGTGCACCCATGTCGTGCAATGCTGTGTCATGCAATTCTCTGAGCTTTGGTGGCAGTGGGGTTAATGTTGATGCCCCACTTAGACTGAGCACTCAAGTCTCTTATTCTCAGCATCTCAGCCAGTTGCGAGTCTCTGTACTGACTTCTGCCCACTGCAAAAAGAAACGTCTCTGACAAGGTCGAGAGCAGTTTCTAGTTCTGTGGGCATAAACATGCACTCAATGCGCTTTGAGAGCATGACAATTTAGCAAATGACAATAGCAGCTTCTACCTGAGGGCTATGACCTCCCTTCTCATGGGCTTTTTTTTTTTTCCTCTTAAATTTAATTTTATGTGTATGAATGTAGGTTTGTGTACCCGTATCGTGCAATGCTGTGGAGGTCAGAAGAGGGTGTCGGATTCCCCTGGAACTGGAGTTAAAGACGGTTCTCAGCCGCCATATGGGTGCTGGGGATGGAGCCCAGGTCCTTTGCAAGAGCAGTCGGTGCTCTTAAATGCTAGGCCATCTCTCCAGCCCCATGTTTTTAAAATTGTGGCAAAATATATGACTTGCCATTTGAAACATTTTCTTTCTTTTTTTTTGTCTTTTTGAGACAGGGTCTCCCTGTAGCCTCAGCTGGCCTGGAACTCACTCTGTAGACCAGGCTGGCCTTGAACTTACAGAGATCTGCCTGCCTCTCTGTAGGTCCTAGGATTAAAGGCATGCGCCACCACACCCAGCTGAAACATTTTCAAGTGTATAGTTCAAATGTTTACAATGTGATGCTCCTGCCACCAAAACCCAAAAGTAGAACTTTTACATCATTAAGCATTAGCTTCATTTAAGAGGAATCATGTAATATTTGTCCTTTTGTTATTGGCTCTCAGTTTTCATGTTTTCAAAGTTTATCAATGTTATACCATGTATAAGAATGTCATTCTTTTTTTTGTTTGTTTTATTGAGACATAGGGTCTCTCTGTAGCCCCAGCTGGCCTGGAACTTGCCATGTTGATCAGGCTAGCCTTGATCTCACAGAGATCCACCTGGCTCTGCTTCCTGAGTGCTGGGATTAAAGGTGTGTACCGTATGGCCGATTTCATTCATTAAAAAAAAAAAAAAATCAATGCCTATAGAGGTCAGAAGAGGGCATTGATTCTTCTGGAACTGGAGTTATTCACAGTTATTAGCCACCATGTGGGTGCTAAGAACAGAATCCTGGGTCCTCAGCAGCTAGTGCTCTTAATCTTTGAGTCATCTCTGTCCCAACTTCAGTCCCTTTTTTTTTTTTTTTTTAATGTGTATGAGTGTACCGTCTGCATGTAGGTTGGTGCACCCATGTCGTGCAGTGCCACAGAGGTCAGAAGAGGTCGTCGGATTCTCCTGGAACTGGAGTTAAAGACGGTCCTTAGCTGCCATGTGGGTGCTGGGAATCAAACCGTGTCCTCTGCAAGATCAGTCGGTGCTCTTAACCACTGAGCCATCTCTCCAGCCCCTAACTTCAGCCCCTTTTAAGCCTAAATAATACTGTCATATGTATAACCCTTATTTTGTTTATCTTTGTTAGTCAATAAATGCTTCTACTTTTGACTGTTGTGAACTATGGTGAATCAGTATCTGAGTCCCTGCTTTTAATTCTTTTGTATATACCCAGGAGTATAATTTTTGGAACACAAAGTGTTTTCCATTGTGGGCACATTGTTTTACATTCCAACTAGCAGTATTTGGATGTTCTAGCTTTATATCATTGCTAACACTTGTTACTTTTTTTATTTTTTATTTTTGGTCTTTTTCGAGACAGGGTCTCCCTGTAGCCCCGGCTGTCCTGGAACTTGCTGTGTAGACCAGGCTGGCCTTGAACTCACAAAGACCCGCCTGCCTCTGTCTCCTGAGTGCTAGGATTAAAGGCATGCACCACCAAGCCCGGAATCTGATTTTTTTTTTTTAAAGGTAAATTATTGAGTCAGGTTTGATAGTGCACATCTGTAATCACAACACTTCAGAGCTAGAGGCAAGAGGATTATGAGTTCTAGGTCAACCTGAGTGAGATTTTTGTTAAAAAAAAAAAAAGGTCAAGAGTCAAGGCCATTATTTTGGGTGTGAGGTGGTTATCTCATTGTGGATTCAAAAATTCTTTGTTGATTTCTTTTTGTTTTCTTGGTATGAATGTTTTGCCTTCATGGATGTAAGTGCACCTCTGTCGTGTAGTGCACACAGAGGTCAGAAGAGAGTGTCTGATCCCCAGGAACTGGTGTTAGCTGCCATGTAGAGCTGGGAACCTAACTTGGGTCCTCAGCATAACTGTTGAGCCATCTGTGTTAGCCTCTCACTGTGGGCTTTAATATGCGTTTTCCTAAGTTATGATGTTGAGCATCTTTTTTTTTTTAATTTTATTTATTTTTATGTGTATGAATGCACTGTCTGCATGTAGGTTTGTGCTCCCGTGTTGTGCAATGCTGCGGAGGTCAGAAAAGGGTGTCGGATTCCCCCGGAACTGGAGTTAAAGATGGTTCTCAGCCACTATGTGGGTGCTGGGGATCGAACCCGGGTCCTCTGCAAGAGCAGTCAGCACTCTTAACTGCTAGGCCATCTCTCCAGCCCGAGCATCTTTTCTTATACCTGTTGGCTATCTGAATATCTTTATTGAAGAAATGTCAATTCACGTTCTTTGTAAATCACTTAAACTGTGTATTTTTTAAATTTTTATTTTTTATTTTTTGTATATGAGTGTATTGCCTACATGTATGCAAGTGCACCCATGTTGTGTAGTACGCATGGAGGTCAGAAGAGTGTGTCAGATACCCTGAAACTGGAGTTATAGACAGTTGTTAGCCACAATGTGGGTACTAGGAATTGAACCCAGGTCCTCTGTAAGAGCAGCTAGTGCTCCTAACTGCTGAGCCATCTCTCCAGCCCCTTTAAATCATTTTTTAGTTTAATTTTTTATTGTATTATAGGAGTTCTTTATATATTCTGGGTATTATCTGCCTATCAAATAAATATATGACATAACTATTTTGTCTTTCTTAGTGTTTTTGGTTCTTAGTAATGTTCTGTGATATACAATTTTTTTTTTTTTTTTTTTTTTTTTTTTTCGTCCTTTTTGAGACAGGGTCTCCCTTTAGTCCCAGCTGGCCTGGAGCTTACTGTGCAGAACAGGCTGGCCATGAACTCAAAGAGATCTGCCTGTCTCTACCTCCCAAGTGCTGGGATTAAAGGTGTACACACCACCACACCCTGCTTAAGACAGGTCTGAACTGCCATGTGGGTGCTGGGAATCGAACCTGGGTCCTCTGCAAGAGCAGTCAGTGCTCTTAACTGCTGAGCCATCTCTCCAGCCCCAATATACAAATTTTTTAAATTTTGATGAAAGTCTAATCTATTTTTATTGTTTTATTCATGTTTTTGGTGTTAGATCTGAAATTCCATTGCCTAATCCAAAACTATGATAATTTATTCCTGTTTTCTTCTTAGTTATTTTTTTATTTTATTTTATTTATTTATTTATTTTATGTGTATGAATGTACTGTCTGCATGTAGGTTTGTGCACCCGTGTCGTGCAATGCTGCCGAGGTCAGAAGAGGGTGTCAGATTCCCCTGGAACTAGAGTTCTCCTGGAATTGGAGTTACAGATGGTTCTCAGCTGCCATGTGGGTGCTGGGCATCGAACCAGGGTCCTCTGCAAGAGCAGTCAGCACTCCCAACTGCTGAGCCATCTCTCCAGCCCTATTCCTGTTTTCTTCTAAGAAGATTATGGATACAACTCTTATAATTAGCCGTTTTTAGTTAAATTTTGTATACAGTGTGGTAAATGTCCAACTTCATTCTTTTGTATGTGGAAATCCAGTTGTGACAGTAACAATTTTTTTTTTTTGTCTTTTTGAGATAGGGTCTCCCTTTAGTCCCAGCTGAACTGGAGCTCACTGTGTAGACCAGGCTGGCCTTGAATTTACAGAGATCCCCTTGCCTCTGCCTCCCGAGTACTGGAATTAAAGGTGTGCATTACCATGCCTGGCGTAATTTTTAATATTTTTATTTTATTTTATTGGTATGAATATATTGCCTGCATGTATATAAGTGCACCTGTGTTGTGTAATGAATGCCCTTGGAGGTCAGAAGAGGGTGTCAGATCCCTGGAACTGGAGTTATGGGCAGTTAATAGCTGCCATGTGGGTCCTGAGAACTGAATTTGGGTCCTCTGCAATAGTACTAGTGCTATTAACCATAGAGCCATCCCTCCAGCTCCATAATTAAAAAAAATTTAAAGATAATACATTTTATTTTATTTTATATTATTATTATTATTATTATTATTATTATTATTATTATTTTGGTCTTTTCAAGACAGGGTCTCCTGTAGCCCCAGCTGTCCTGGAACTCGCTCTGTAGATCAGGCTGGCCTTGAACTCACAAAGATCCGCCTGCCTCTGCCTCCCAAGTGCTAGGATTAAAGGCGTGCGCCACCATGCCTGGCCAGCTCCATAATTTTTTTTGTGGTTTTTAGAGACAGGGTCTCCCTGTAGCTTCAGCTGGTCTGGAACTTGCTATATATACCAGGCTGGCCTGGAACTCACAGAGATCTGCCTGCCTCTGCCTCCCAAATACGTACAACTGTACCTGGCCCAGCCCTGTAAGTTTTGAAATTGAGATGTATGACCCCTTGACCCCTTGACTTCATTCATCTTTTGCAAGATAAATTTGGCTAATCATCACCCTTTGCAGAAAGAGGCTATTGGAATTTTGATGGGGATTGTTTGGCTATGTAGATTGCTTTGGGTATTGACATCTTAATAGTACATCTTCTTGTCTGTGAACAAGGAATATCTTCCCATTTTATTAGGCCCATCTTCCTTCCCTCTGTCCTTCCAATACCCTCTTTCCCCTCCTTTTTCTTCCTAGGCTCCTTCCCCTTCCTAGCTCCTTCCCTTCTTTCCACCTTCAATTTTATTTTTTTATTTTTTTGAGACAGGGTCTCCGTGTAGCCCCCGCTGGCATGTGATTTGTTATGTAGATCAGGCTGGCTTGAATCTCACAGAGATCTGCCTGCCTTTGCCTCCAGAGTGCTGGGATCAAAGATGTGCAGCACCTCGCCTGGCTTTCCTTCCATTTATTTGAAACAGGTTTCTCTCTGTGGTTCTAGCACCATGCCCTACTCAGGTGGTCTTTTTAATTTTCTTTCTGTAATGTTTTAGGATTTTTGTGTAGACATATTTAATCTTCGTGGTTACATAGATTACTGGGAATTTTATTTTTAGATTTAAAAAGTTTTTCTTTTATTTGGTGCCCTTTTTTTTGGGGGGGGGGGCTTATTGAGGCAGAGTCTCCTTTTAGTCCCAGCTGGCCTGGAGCTCACTATGTAGACCAAGCTGGCCTTGAACTCACAGGGATCCACCTGCCTCTGGCTCCCTAGTGCTAGGATTAAAGGCATGTGCCACCAGCCTTGCAAAATGTGTAGCCCAAGCTGGCCTTGAACTCCAGATCCTCCTGCCTCTGCCTCTTCAGCATATCCTACCTGCGTGTACCACCCCAACTGGCTTTATTTCTCTTATTACTAAAGATAACATGAGCCGGACATGGTGGTGCACGCCTTTAATCCTAGCACTCAGGAGGCAGAGGCAGGTGAATCTTTGTGAGTTCAAGGCCAGCCTAGTCAACAGAGTGAGTTCTAGGAAGGCTGGGACTACAGGGAGACCCTGTCTATGAAAACCGATCTAAAAAAAAAAAAAAAAAAAAAAAGATAAGTTACTATAAAATTTTAAAGTATATTTACATTAAATTTAAAGTTATTTAAATATTTATTATTATTATATTCATTATTGTTGTTGAATTGTTGTTGTTGTTATTTTGAGACAGGGTCCCTGTATAGCCCAGCTGGCCTGGAACTCACATATAGAACCAGGTAGGCCTTGAACCAACTCACAGAGATCTGCTTGCTTAAATTTTTTATTTTAGTAGTATTTTTTTTTTCTTTTTGGTCTTTTTGAGACACGGTCTCCCTGTAGCCCCAGCTGTCCTGGAGCTCATTATGTAGAATAGGCTGGCCTTGAACTCAAAGAGAGCTGCCTGCCTCTGCCTTCCAAGTGCTGGGATTAAAGGTGTATGCCACTATGTCTGTTGTTAGTATCTGTTCTAGTTTCTCTTCCATTGCTGTGACAAAACACTCTGACCGACACCAACTTGGGGAGGAAAGGGTTTATTCAGCTCACATCTCCTGGGTCACAGTTCATCACTGAGGGAGCCCAAGGCAGGAACTCAGGGCAGGAACCTGGAGGCAGGAGCTGAAGTACAGGCCATGGAGAAGTGCTGTTTACTGGCTTGCTCCCCTGGCCCATGCCCAGCCTACCCTCTTATACGGTACACAACAAACTGCCCAGAGGTGGCACCACCCATAGTGGGCTGGGGCCTCCCACATTGCCTAACAATCAAGACAATACTCCACAGACATGGCCACAGGCCAGTCCAATGGAGCCAATTCCCCAATTGAGGCTCCCTCAACCCAGGTATGTTAAGTTGACACTAAAGCTGTCCAGCACAGTATATTTATTGATTAACCATTTTCATTTGGTAAAGCTGAGAAAATAACTTGTTGGAGTTTACTAATCATCTGATGGTCCTTTAGTCATGCGTGGCTGTGGGACATGTACACACAATTGGGGGCTTGGGCAGGTAATGGGGACAAGGGAGCCTCAGGCTGTATTCCAGATCAAAGTTCTTTCCTGAGAGATCAAAAGACAGCCCAGGCTTCACAGGTCTGTGAAAATAACAGCAGGGGTCAAGGCTTTGGCTGTTTAGAAATTGTTCTTAAGTGCTTCTGCTAAAAGAATACTACATCTCCCCATTTTTACTTATTTAAAAAGGCTCAGTTGTCACAAACTGTTAATATTTTATCTATTGAGGATACTCCAGAATAGTGCGGCCCAAGGAGGCTCCCACTGGGGACAGCAGAACCTGAGTGTGTATATAGTGAGCATCTTGGCTTCTACCAGGGGCAGTAGAGCTCCCATTTGTGTATACAGCAAACTAGAGGTGTGATATTTTGCTCAATACATCAAAGGTCTTAAGAGTTATCAGGGTCTGGAACTTTGCAGATATAGGCAAAGCAGGAAATACTGCCTACCCCCGACCTCATGGAGAAGCCCCAGGGCAGATTCTGCAGTTTCTTACCTGGAGCCAGGCAAAGTCCCATTGCCACAGCTAGTTCCCATTATTATTAATTAAAATGGAGCAAAGTTGTCACTGTGTATCAGAGGAGCTTTAGGGATGGCTTGAGCTATAACCCCAAACTGGCTTTTGACAAACCAGAAAGCCATCCTCCTTAGGTGGGAATTGGTTTTAACAAAAAGGATTTTTTTGTTGAAAAGATAACTTCCTTCCTTCCTTCCTTCCTTCCTTCCTTCCTTCCTTCCTTCCTTCCTTCCTTCCATTTGTATGAGTGTACTGTCTGCATGTAGGTTTGTGCACCCATGTTGTGCAATGCCACGGAGGTCAGAAGAGGGTGTCGGATTCCCCTGGAACTGGAGTTAAAGACAGTTCTCAGCTGCCATGTGGGTGCTGGGAATCAAACCCGGGTCCTCTGCAAGAGCAGTTGGCGCTCTTAACTGCTAGACCATCTCTCCACCCCTGATAACATTTTTTCTTAAACATAAAGACATAGAGGCATGCAGGCATTCTTTGATCTTCCTCTGAGCACAAAGGCAGCAAAAGGCCATAGGCCAGTTGCTACGACTCTTAAGTGCATTACATCTATGATTTAAACACAAAACTTTTGCCAGTGCAGCGCAAACTTTGAGCATGCAACTTTGCCCTTAAGTGGTAGAACTCTACAAATGACAAAGTAAAAGTAATACCTTTTCTCCCATTAAAACATATAGGTATGTGAGTGACATAGTTTCTAAAATAACATTGCCTATACTACACATAAAGATATACAAAGACATACATACCGGTAAGTGAATAACATTGTCTCTAAAATAACATTGCTTATCCTACACAGAAAGACATACAAAGACATACAGGTATGTGAATGACATTGTTTCTAAGAGTAACATTCCTTATACATGAAAACATACAGATATTACTTGATACCCCTTTTAACATAGATCGTGTTTTTTACTTGTACCCCTAAAGTTCCAAGCCTGTCTGGAGAGATCTGTGCATGCAACTACATTGATGGAACAATGTTCAGTCACAATTGTCTCCTGTAGGTTTTTTTTCTTTAGCCAGCAGTTTCCAGGCTTTTGAGGGAGGGCAGGTGAGAGACAAAGAAGTAAACCAATTTTGTTGTTGAAGATAGCACCTAGGTTGTCTCAGCCTTTTCCCAGCAGGGGGCTGGTGACTTAGCTCTAGCTCCAGTCACTTCGGAGGCATGGATTGTGAGGCTGCAGATGCCCTCCCACTTAGCTGGAGTCTTGGCTCTTAGGGATACCTTTCTGTAGTTTACTGATGAAATATGAATGGTAATAGCATAGGCAGTCAAGTAAACATTATTTACTATACTAGGTTGTGCTGCTGGCATAGCACAGGTGGTTAGAGATACCATTTTTTATTTTACTGTAGGTAGGAAATACCTCATTTATCATTCCAGTAGATAAATGGATGAAGGCTTGTTAAAATTTTTTAAAGAATAACATATATTTGCCCTTTAATTTTAAGTTTGGAAAAGTAAAATAATATATTAGTTTAGTACTGGAATTATTTATGGACCTTTTTAGTCCTGGTAGATTTATTGGGCCTGATTTTTAGCTTGATAAAAAACAGTGTAATATTTTTTACTCATGTCATTGGTTGTTGGGAGAAATCCCAGCCAGTATAGTACCTGGCCTTGATGCATATTTAATAGATGTTTTTGAGAAATAGAATATCCTTCCAAGAGATTTTATGTCTCTTAATGTAAGGAAGATGTTAAGCTGTCCTTTGGAGGGCATTACATTAATTTTACCTTATTTTAGGAGTGAATATATATATA
>VZQC01000325.1:223018-248008 GCA_009823505.1 Rhizomys pruinosus
GTGTATTAGTCAGGGTTCTCTAAAGAAACAGAAGCAACAGGATGAATATATAACTATATACAATTTATTGATTTGCTCACGTGATGGAGCTCAACAGTAGCGCCGAACTGGAGAGGCCGGGAATCCAGGGAACTGCTCAGTCCGCAAGGCTGGATGTCTCAGTAGTCCAGTCTAGTGCTGAAGGCCCGAATGGATTCCAGGAGATCTGCCAGTCTCAGTACACGCTGGGATCCGAAAGATTGATCACAGCAGCAAGACAAACTCACCAGATGAGAGAAGCAAGCCACAGGAGGAAAAAGGGGCCAGCTCCCGCTGCCGTGGCCTTAAATACTGCCTGCTGGCAGAAGGTAACACCCACATTTGGGGTGGGCCATCCGGGTTGAGGTGGTCCAATCAGAAAATCCTTTTCTCTTGTTTGTTCCTTAGTCCAGTCAAGTTGACACCCAGGATTAACCATCACAGTATGTATTTGAATGTACTGTCTGCATGTAGGTTTGTGCACCCGTGTCGTGCAATGCCATGAAGGTCAGAAGAGGGTGTCGGATTCCCCTGGAACTGGAGTTAAAGATGGTTCTCAGCTGCCATGTGGGTGCTGGGGATCAAACCAGGTTCCTCTGCAAGAGCGGTCGGCGCTCTTAACCACTAGGTCATCTCTCCAGCCCAGAACATAAATTAGTTTTAATTAATTTTTGTTAGACCAAGCTGTCTTGAAAATCTTCATACAAAGCTGCTATTAAATTCAGACAGACATGAATTAAGATAACTTATTTCTGCTCGGCGGTAGGTTACAGATCACATGATCTGGGCCCTGTGAATTTTAAAAATGAAAACAAATCTAAAATGCTCCAAAGTTATTTAGGACCTATTTTTATTAATTTTAGAATAGTTTAGATCCTTAATTGATTGACTTTGAAATGCCTAGGACTTATTAATTGATCAGTTGTGCACAACTCGTTTAAAGATGTTTTTGGGTACCCATGTATCAGATTTAGAGAAGCATGCTTGAGATGGATGGAATTTAACTTAACAGATTTTAGATGGCCATATCAAATATTATCTCGAGATAAAAATTGATGTGCAAGGAACAGTACAATTACCTCAATTCTGGACAAGTATCATGAGAAAGAATACAATAAAGTTCAAAGGTACATTTTCTCTGTATATTTTTTGAAAAACCTGAAATAAGAAAACCTGGAGCAACACTAAATTTATGTTTGGCGGTAGGCGTGAAGCACCCTGGGAAATGTAGTCTTTCAGCCTGGAAGGAAAGGAAATGAAAAAATGCCAGCAACAGGATGTTAACATGTCCTTGACAGGCCCACAGAATTCTGGGAAATGTAGTCCTGTGCTTGAACCTGGCATGTGCTAGATGCAGGCCACAGATGCCACATTTTCCTTTCCTGAGAAATGAGTTTGTTATAATTTTTTGTGGCTACAAGTTGGGGCTACATTAATGAGGAACACCTGCAAAAGAAGGTCTTGGTTATTACTGATCTGATATAGTTTTTGTGTAGCAGACAGGGAAGTAGTTAAAGTCCTGGTGGTGGCAGAGCCCTGGCAGAGGGGGGGCTTGAGTGAGGGTTGCTGGCTGTGCCAGGCTCTGGTCTACACTCATCTGGGTCCCCACGCCCCTTGCGGGCCGCCAGCCTCCAGCCCAGGGCTCTGGCTCCTCCTTGTGCCTGGGGCGTGTCACCAGCTCCTTTCCCAGCCACCCAGACTGCAGCAGAGCCACTGCCACAGCCATTTGGATGTTCTGATCTATTTCTTCTGTTACTTTGTTAATTTTCCTTCCTTGCATGGTCTGGTGGGAGAGGATTAGACATTGCCTCATTGTAGCTAAGAGGGACATCCATGGGGGCGATATTAAGTGTCTCACTCCAAAAGGAGGCAGCTTCCCATGTGGAAATTTTAACTCCTCGACTCTTGAGGAGCATCTTTATTTTCTTAGCCTGTGGGTCTCTCTGGCATGTCTGTTTGTTACCCATGATAAAGAAAGGTAGGAAATAGTGCAGGGGGATGGAGACAGGACACGTGCTTACTGGACTTCATTTGGGGGACTGTGAGAGGGAAAGACCCCCATGTGGAGCAAAAGTGCAGGATTGATAGTTGTTTGGGATTGCCAAGGAGGAACTTTCGAGCACTTCCTTAAGGAAAACATGACATCTTTTAGGAAAAAAAAACCCTACAATTCAAGTGATATATATATATATATATATATATATATATATATATATATATACACACATTTATGTACATATATATAACTATATATTTGTGTATATACTGTAGCAGTGTATATACTGTATTTATTTGTGTATATATACACTGTATATATACACAAATAAAAACAGTATATATATACTGTATATACTGTACAAGTTGGAGAGAACAACAACAGAACTGAAAAAAAAAAACTCTGGAAAGACTCAGAAAAAGATACAGGACATGTATGGCAGGGACTCGGGTCGGGTGGGGGGCATGGAAAGGGAAGTGATTCTAGATTTGATTGAGAAATGATGTATGACCTATGGAAAAAGTTTAATAAAATTTTATTTATATTAAAAAAAAAGAAAGGTAGGAAATGTTAGTGGTTAGGGAAAAAGACAGTTCAAAGATTAACCTCTTGTGGAAAGGAGAACTTTTCCACGGAGATAGGCCAAAGCCTGGCCGTATAGAGGAGAAATACTGAAAAACAGATTGAGAGACAGATTGAAAACTTAATCTCACATGGAAGAGAGAATTTTTCACAGAGATAGGCCCAAGCCTGGCCGCTACCCTGATCCTATTATGGGGGGGTACCTCCCTCTTCACGGTAAAATCCTCCGAGATTTTCCCCTCTTGTGGGAGGAAAAAGGGCTGAGAGACAGCCCAAGGAAATACCTTTTTTCTTCTTCCTTTTTTCAGTGGAGGGTCCAAGCCCCACATTGGGTGCCAAGTTGTTGGGGTTTACTAATCCATGATAGTCTTCTCTCCTAGAACCAGGCTTGGCAGTTCTACAAGTCTGCAGGCTTTTGGAGGTGTTTCCTGCTGGCAGGCTAACAGTTCCTAAGCAGAGCTCCTGGCAAGGAGAGGGGAGGGGGACCATGGGAGGTTACCTGTGGAATAATAAAGAAAACAGACTCAGAGAAAGTCTGGGAGATAGACTCAAGTTTAATGTTGGAACTCAAGGCTTTTATACCCATGCATGGGCCGTACATACCATTGGGGGGCTGGGGCAGGTAATTGGGACAAGGGAGCCTCAGGCTATATTCCAGATCAAAGTTCTTGCCTAAGAGATCAAAAGACAGCCCAGGCTTCACAGGTCTGTGAAAATAACAGTAGGGGTCAAGGCTTTGGCTGTTTGGTAATTGTTCTTAAGTGCTTCTGTTAAAAGAATACCTACGATAACTACATACTTGAATTTTCTTTATGATACAGTGCTCTTGAGGAAGATTTTAATTGTTAGTAGATTTTAACTTATCAGTAAACTTATCTGAATAACTTAAAAAGATTTTTATTTGTTTAAATTTTTTAATTTAATTTTTAAAAATTTTATTATTTTTATATGTGTATGAATGTACTGTCTGCATGTAGGTTTGTGCACCCGTGTGGTGCAATGCCACAGAGGTCAGAAGAGGGTGTTGGATTTCCCTGGAACTGGAGTTAAAGATGGTTCTCAGCCGCCATGTAGGTGCTGGGGATTGAACCTGGGTCCTCTGCAAGAGCAGTCGGCGCTCTTAACCGCTAGGCCATCTCTCCAGCCCTTGTTTTTATTTTTACAGGCAGTTATTTTATTTCTTCCTCAGTGAAGTAAACTGAAAGAATTTTTGTTAGGGCACATGTAAATAAAAATAACTTTGGGGCCAGGTATGGTGGTCCACACCTTTTTTTTTTTTTTTTTTTTATTTATTTATTTATTTATTTATTTATTTTTGTATGTGTATGAATGTACTGTCTGCATGCAGGTCTGTGCACCCGTGTCGTGCAATGCCGCGGAGGTCAGAAGAGGGTCTCGGATTCCCCTGGAACTGGAGTTCTCCTGGAATTGGAATTACAGACGGTTCTTAGCCGCCATGTGGGTGCTGGGGATCGAACCCGGGTCCTCTGCAAGAGCGTCGGTGCTCTTAACCGCTAGGCTATCTCTCCAGGTCCACACCTTTAATCCCAACACTCAGGAAGCAGAGGCAGGTGTATCTCTGTGAGATTGAGGCCAGCCAGCCTGGTCTACGTAGCACATTCCAGGCCAGATGGGGATACAAGGAGACCCAGGCTCAAAAAAACTTTTAAAAAGGAGTGAGGGTTTGTAGCAGTGGTTTAGCAGCACTGGCTCCTCTTGCAGAAGATTTGGGTTTGGTTCCCAGCACCCACATGGTGGTAATAATGGTTGGTAACTTTCCAGGGGATCCGATGACCACTTCTGGCCTCTGTGGACACTGTGGGCATATGGTATACTTACATACATGCAGGTAAAACAGTTATGTACATAAAATAAAAATAAACCAAATATTTATTAATGTAGCAGCCTTAAACTTCAGAAATCTATTAGGAATATTTTAGGAATTTCTTTTGTGGTCTTCCAGATATGGTTTAGATGGAATTAGGGACATGGGAATTCCTATCTAGCAAATTATACATTTTTCTAAACTTAATTTTCTGTTTCATAATTGTGCTTGTTGACAGGATTAGGCAATCATGATTTTTTTCCTGTTAATTAAAAAAATATTTAATGTCTTGAAGAAAATTCTGCTTATTTTCCTCTTGCCATAACATACCTTTTTGCAGAGCTTTTCTTTTTTTCTTTTTTTTTGTGGTGTTAGGGATTGGAACCCAGGGCTCTGTGCATACTAGGCAAATGCTCCACCACTGACCTATAGACTGGCCTTCAAGAATGCTTGGTTAGATTATCTGTTGCTAAAAAGGAAGAGAAATTTACTATCCTTTAAACTTTAATGTTTATGTTAATTTTTCACACACCACTCTTGTAAGTTTTTTCTTTTAGTTTATTGTTTTGGATGTTGCTCTTTCCTCTTATGCTTTTATGTTTTTATTATATAATTGGAGGTTTTATTATATATTTTTTTGCTTCCTTCTTTTGGAGATAGATACCATAAATACTTACGTTAGAACATGCAGGATGTTCCTTGAGTATAGGGTGTTGACAAGGAGTTTCAAATCTTTATCAGTTGAAGAATAATATCTTGAAAGATGAGAGGTAAATATGTGATTACTTAACACTGTTCTTGAAAGGTACATCATTAATTTAGCATCCTGTTCTGTTTAACACTGTAATAAACAAAATTATGCTTATGTATGATGAAATGTGAGACACAAATAAAGGAGTTGGAAGGGCCATCTATAGTGTTAGCTGAGGCAGTTTTCTCTCTCTCTCTCTTTTTTTTTTTTTTTTTTTTTTTGAGACAGGGTCTCCCTATAGCCCCNTTTCTGAGACAGGGTCTCCCTGTATCCCCAGCTATCCTGGAACTCACTCTGTAGACCAGGCTGGTCTTGAACTCACAAAGATCCACCTGCCTCTGCCTCCTGAGTGCTAGGATTAAAGGCATGCACCACCATGCCCAGCTTTTTGGGGGGGCGGGGGCAGTTTTCTCTTTTGAGGTATCTTTCAGAGTGAGTGCTCAGAGTATTTGTAGATTACCTTTTCATTTCATTTCATTTCTTTTCTTTTCTTTTTTGTTTTTTGTTTTTGTTTTTAGGAGACAGGGTCTCCCTGTAGCCCCAGCTGTCCTGGAACTCACTATGTAGACCAGTAGACCAGGCTGGGCTTGAACTCACAGAGATCTGCCTGCTTCTGCCTCCCAAGTGCTGGAATTAAAGGCATGTGTCAACATGCCCAGCACCTTTTCATTTCTGTAATGTTACTTTGCATGATTCCCTTTCTCTTTCCTTCATTTTGACCTATCATAGAATGTACATCATAGTAGAAGAGTCACTATGATTCTGTTAAGTGATTGTGCGTGTGTACGTGTTATAGGCACCCTCTTTTTTTTTGTTTTGTTTTTTTTTTTTGTTTTTTGATACAGGAGGTGCACTTACATACATCCAGGCCATATACTCATACATATAAAACAAAAAAATAAAATATAAAAAAGACAGGAAATAGCCATAGAAACTGTACAACATAATAATCTTTTTAGTCAGCATGTGGTTATTTATGAAAATATGGCAGCAGACGAAAGAAAGTAAAAATATAAGACATATAAAGATAGAAAACATAGGAAATGAAATATAATAAAGCTATAGTAAAAATCCAAGTGCTGCCAGGCATGGTGGTACATGCCTTTAATCCTAGCACTTGGGAGGCAGAGGCAGGCGAATCTCTGTGAATTCAAGGCCAGCCTGGTCTACAGAGCAAGTTCTAGGACAGCAGGAGCTCCAGGGAGACTCAAAAAGACAAAAACAAAAAACAAAAAAATAAAAACTAATACATTTCTGGCTAAGCAAGTAAAAATTCTTTGGTAGTACTTAAAATGTCTATTATAATAAGGGAAATAATTTAAAAAGCTATATTAGTAT
Organism: Rhizomys pruinosus; assembly: GCA_009823505.1. NCBI lineage: Eukaryota > Metazoa > Chordata > Mammalia > Rodentia > Spalacidae > Rhizomys > Rhizomys pruinosus. The sequence goes on from VZQC01000325.1 coordinate 229,529, forward strand.
TATCAGTGTGTCAGGATTCTAACATTTAGTGTTTATGGCCAGCCTGGGTTACTTGGTAAACAGTTTCAAAAAAGAAGTCTAGACATAGTGAGTTCCAGGTCAGCTGGAGCTACAGGGAGACCCTGTCTCAACATGACCAAAAAAGAAAAAAAAAAAAAATCACTGTTCAAACTGTCACTTTTTCTTTCTTTCTTCTTCTTTTTCTTTCTTTTTCTTTTTTGGTCTTTTTGAAACAGGGTTTCTCTGTAGCCCTGACTAGCCTGGAATTCGCTATATAGACCAGGCTGCCTTTGATCTCACAGAAATCTGCCTGCCTCTGCCTCCTGAGTGTGGAGGTTATAGATATAAGCCACCACACCTGGATTTACATAAACCGTGACTTCTTTCCAGGCCAGTAATAAGCTTTCTTGAAAAATAAGTCATCACTATTGAATATAAGATGCTGAAAAACTTTTTCTGGGCTAATGAGATGGACCAATCCTTGCTGACAAGCCAGATAACCTGAGTTCAGTCCCCATGACTCATATGGTAGGAGAGAACCAGTTCCCACACGCTGTGCGCTTATGTCTGTACATGTGTCATGGCACACAAATAAATACATACATAAAGATGAAAAAAAAAGTCTGGTTTTTTTTTTTAGGGTCTCCCTGTAGCTCCAGCTGGCCTGGAATAAAAACCACGCCCGGCTAAGTTTCTTATATATGTAAAAACCTTTTAGAATAGTGATTTTTGTTATTGTTGTTGTTAGGAATCTCATCTAGGTTACAACTTTTTTTTAAATTTATTTATTTTCTATGTGTATGAATGTACTGTCTGCATGTAGGTTTGTGCACCCATGTCATGCAATGCTGCAGAGGTCAGAAGAGGGTGTTGGATTTCCCTGGAACTGGAGTTAAAAGATGGTTCTCAACCGCCATGTGGGTGCTGGGGATCGAACCCAGGTCCTCTGCAAGAGCAGTCAGCACTCTTAACCGCCAGGCCATCTCTCCAGCCCACAGCTTTTATTCTTAAATCTCAACCTCTCTCTCCCTCTCCCTCTTTCTCTCTGATGTGTGAATGTGCCTACAGAATTCAGTGGACAACTTGAGGGCATTAATTCTCTCCTACTATGTAGTTCTTGGGAATCAGATGGGGGTCATCAAACTAGACCACAAGTGCCTTACCTGCTGAACTATCTTACCTTCCCCTTTTAAAATTCTTGAGTATTTAGTCCTTGATACTTTTGTTTCTATTGAATTTTGGAGCTATTTAAGGCTATAATACTCACTGAGATTTGATATAAGCCTAGAAGTATTACCTTTTTTCTTTAGTATTTTATTTACCTAGCTTCCTTACAGATTTATTTTTTGTAGTTGTAGGGATTGAACCCAGGGCCTCATACAAGTTGGGCAAGTACCTTATAAACTTTTTGAAGGAAGGTATTTTTGCATACCTTCATAGCAGAGATCAATGTGGTTTTCTACAGCCCAGTGATTCTGAAGCTGTGTGGTATATTGTGTTACCTGGAGGACCTGCTGAAACAGATTGCAGAATACTATCTCTGGAGTTTCTCACTCTATTTCTGGAGTGAAACTGGAAAGTTTAATTTATAGGAAGCTCCCAGAAATTAATTACTTTGCTATTTTGGGTTCTATACTTTGACATTTACACATAATAAATGTCTGTTGAATGATGCAGGTTAACTAACAAATATTGGGCATAGATGCTATTCTTTAAAAAAATATTAGAAATTATTATTATTGTGTGTGGGCATGAATGCAAGTGAAGGTCAGATGATCCTTTGAGCTGGTCCTCTCCTTTCACCTTTACATGAGTTACAGGGATCAGATTCAGGTTGCTAGGTTCTCTCAGCAAGCACCTTTACCTGCTGATCCATCTTGCCAGCCTATAAATATTATTCTTGAAAGCCTATCCCATAACTTTGGGGTTCTCAGGAATACCTTTGACAAGTACTGGTTTATTTCATATGGCAAATAGTGTTCAAACCATGGTTCATAGATTAGTGGTATCAAGATCACTTGAGAGTTTCTTAGAAATGCAAATTATTATAATTCCAGACTTTTTGAATTAAAAACTAGGGATTTGACTTAGTAATATGAATTTCAACTTGCATTCTAGGTAAGTCTGGTCCATCCTTAAGCATGAGAATCACTGACGAATATCAGTGATCACATGTATTCTGGGCAAGCACTCGGTCACAACCCCAGACCTTTATTTATTTATTTATTTATTTATTTATTTATTTTATTTTATTTTATTTTATTTTTTTTGTCTTTTTGAGACAGGGTCTCCCTGTAGCTCTGGCTGTCCTGGAACTCACTCTGTAGACCAGGCTGGCCTCGGACTCAGAGATCCGCGTGCCTCTGCCTCCCAAGTGCTAGGATTAAAGGCGTGCGCCACCACGCCCGGCATTTAAAATTTATTTTTAGACAGTGTCTCATGTAGAACATGCTGCCCTTGAACTCACTGTGTAGCCGAATAGCTGAGGATGACATTTAATTTCTGATATTTTGCCTTCAGCTCCCAAATTCTGGGATTACAGGTGTTCACCATCACACTTTTTTTTTTTTTTCTTTTTTTTTTTGTCTTTTTGAGACAGGGTCTCCCTGTAGCCCCAGCTCTCTTAGAACTTGCTCTATAGACCAGGCTGGCCTTGAACTCACAGAGATCTGCCCCTGCCTGCCTCTGCCTCTTTGAGTGCTGGGATTAAAGGCACCATGCCCAGCTACACTCAGTTTTTAAATGGTGCTGGAAATTGAACCAGGGCTTCATGAATGCTAGGCAAAAGCATTCTTCCAACTGAGCTACATCCCAGGCCTTTGAAATCCTGTACTCTTAATTAGAGAATTATAACAAATTATTAGAAACCTTTTATGATAGAGATGGTGGGTCCAGCCTTGCTCCTACTAGTAAGGAGAAAGAAATGATTTCTTAGGTCTTGTGAAGTTGGGACATACTAAAAAAATCCCTAAATTATTTTTACTAGATAGCCTTTGTTGGAACCAGTGGCATGTTGCTTATGAAATAAGTTAACACTAGATAGCCTATTTTTGGAGTATTGGAATGGCTTAATTAGTAACTTGGACTCCACTTGAATTCTACCAGTTTTTTGATATGACTCCTTTTAAAGGATACAAGATGTATTTGCATGTGAATAAGAGAGGAGAGAGGAAATGGAAGTATTTTGGAAATACACAAATCTACATGCAGACAGTACATTCATACACAAAAAATAAATAAAATAAAAAATTAAAATAGACAAACAAACAAACAAATGAGCAGGGTGTGGTAGATGCCTTTAATCCCAGTACTTGGGAGGCAGAGCAGGCAGGAATTCCAGGTCATCTGGGACTATGGGAGAACCTGTCTCAAAAAGAAAAAAGAAAAAACACAACAAAACCAAAACAAATGAGCAAAACAAAACAGTTTTTTATATGACCTGCCAAAATTTTCCCCAAATTTTTACCAATTTTCATTTCTTTCAATAGTGATGAGAATTTCCATTTTAACACCTTTTTCAAATGTTGTATCATAATACTTTTTTTCTTTTTCTTTTTTTTAAATCTTTTTTTTTATTAATTTTATTTATTTCTGTATGTGTATGAATGTATTGTCTGCATGCAAGTCTGTGCACCCATGTCGTGCAACGCCACGGAGTTCAGAAGAGGGTCTCGGATTCCCCTGGAACTGGAGTTCTCCTGGAATTGGAGCTTCAGACGGTTCTCAGCCACTATATGGGTGCTGGGGATCGAACCCGGGTCCTCTGCAAGAGCAGTCGGTGCTCTTAACTGCTAGGCCATCTCTCCAGCCCCACTTTTTTCAACTTTTTGCTAAAGCAGAAGAACTGTATTTTGTTTTTGTTTTAATTTTTAGTGGAACCATATTCATATACTTATGAATTTCTAAATATACTTATTTCTCTGGATAGCCTGTTAATGTATCAGCTTAATTTTCCTAATGATTTTTCTTATTTAGTTCAAGATGTAATACAGTACAATTAATTTTATGCAATTAGAACTGTTTGTCTTTTATGACATTGGTTTTGAATTATCTTAGAAAAGGCTTTATAGGCCGGGCGTGGTGGCGCATGCCTTTAAGAAGAGGCAGGCAGATCTTTGTGAGTTCAAGGCCAGCCTGGTCTACAGAGTGAGTTCCAGGACAGCTGGAGCTACAGGGAGACCCTGTCTCGAAAAGACCAAAAAAAAAAAAAAAGAAAAGGCTTTATTACATCCATAATTAAGAAAAATCTTGTACATTGTTGTGTAGTTTTTCTTTGGTCTTTTCAGACCCAGGGGTCTCCCTGTCGCCCCAGCTATCCTGGAACTCACTCTGTAGACCGGCTGGCTTGAACTCACAAGATCCACTGCCTCTGCCTCCCCAAGTGCTAGGATAACGGCGTGTGCCACCACGCCCAGCTTGGTGTCGTTTCATTTTAATGTTTAGATAATTAAATCAGTATGGAATTTTCCTAGTGTTTACATATTTTTTTTTTAATTTTTGTTTTTTTTTATAATTTTATTTTATTTCTGTATGTGTATGAATGTCACTGTCTGCATGCAAGTTTTGTGCACCCGTGTCGTGCAACGCCGCGGAGGTCAGAAGAGGGTATCGGATTCCCCTGGAACTGGAGTTCTCCTGGAATTGGAGTTTCAGACGGTTCTTAGCCGCCATGTGGGTGCTGGGGATCGAACCGGCGTCCTCTGTAAGAGCGGTCGGCGCTCTTAACCGCTAGGCTATCTCTCCAGCCCCAGTGTTATACATATTTACTCATAATAACGATTATCCATTTTGCAAATAAGGAATTTAAGGTCCAGAGAAACTTGCCCAAGGCAGCCTGGCTAAGTGACAGCCAAAATATAGAGAGAGCTGTTCATATGTTCTTAAATGCTGTACTCTGCTGCCTCTTTTCTTTTATTTATTTTATGTGTATGAGTGTATTGCCTGAATGCATGTAAGTATACTTGTGTCATGCAGTGCCCATGGAGGTCAAAGGAGGTCAAATCCCCTGGAACTGGAGTTAAAGATGGTTGTTAGCTGACATGTGGATGCTGGGAATCGAACCTGGGTCCTGTGCAAGAGTAGCCCAGTGCTAACCACCAAGCCATCTCTCTAAGCTCCATCTTTACTGCCTTGTAAGTAGCCAAGTTCTGGTTTCAAATTTCTGAATTCCAAACAGAAAAGATCTCATTTGGATTGAAAGTATCATTCAGAGGCAGTTAATTTGAAATGTATAAAATATACTCTAAATATATCACAGTAAATTTTATGGTTTTCATGATAAATAAGTGACTAACACTAATTTCTTAAAATGTTTTATCATTGGGACTAAAGTATTTGTAGCTCTTATCTAGGGTTTTATTTTTTTGTGGTCCTGGAGATGGAACCCAGGGCTTCAGCCATGCTAAGCATGCATTTTATTGTTGAGCTACATCCTTAGCCCAAGAGCCTTATTTTAATTTAAACTCTTCTAAGAACCTTGGTTTGGGGTACTAGCTTATAAAGTCTAAGGAGGGGAAGCTAGAGAAATGACACAGTGGTTAAGAGAATTGGCTGCTATTATAGAGGATCTTTGTTCCAGCACCTATATGATGGCTGACAACCATCTGTAATTCCTGTTTCAGGGCGATATGATGCCCCTTTCTCACCCCCCATGAGCATTGCACAACATGGGTGTACACTTACAGACATGCAGGCAAAACACACATTAAAAAAAAAGTGTAAGGAGGGAAGGCTGGCAAAATGGCTGAGTTGGTAAAGGTGCTTGCCGCCTAAGAAGTTCAATCCCAGACCCATATGGTAAAAGAAAAGAAACTATCTTCAACTTGTCTTCTGACCTACATATGCATGCTATGACATGCATGTTGGAGAAGACACACACACACACATGCACATACACACACACACAATGTAAAAAAGTTGAAGGGGCATCAAGTAAGCAAAAATAATTAATGTAAATGGTTTACAATGACTGAGCATGTACATTCCTTTAATATATTTAGAACAACTTTGAGTTAGAACCTATTTTCTTCTGTTAATGTGTATGAGTGGAAGACATAATCTATATTGCTTTTGTCACAGTACATTCTAGTATTAATTGTGTGTGGTAGCAGAAGATTTAGAGGCAAAGTTAGGGAGAGTCTGGTGGAGCAGAGAGATAAAGTTAATTTAAATGATATCTTAAGTTTTTGTCTATTGATCTCTACCTAGAGTGGCTCAACTTGTCAAACCTTTTTGTAGCTTTACAAGTGCATGAATTTTATTTTATTTCATTTATTTTTTTAATGTGAATGAATGTACTGTCTGCATGTAGGTTTGTGCACCCATGTCATGCAGTGCCTTGGAGGTCAAAAGAGGGTATCAGATTCCCCTGGAACTGGAGTTACAGACGGTTCTCAGCCACCATGTGGGTGCTGGGGATCGAACCTGGGTCCTCTGCAAGAGCAGTCGGCACTTTTAACTGCTAGGCTATCTCTCCAGCCCCAAATGAATTTTAAATGTAGTTTTGATATTGGACAATCCAGTGGTTATTACTTTTTGAGAGAGAGAGAGAGAGAGAGAGAGAGAGACAGAGACAGAGACAGAGACAGAGACAGAGACAAACTGATTTGATATGTAGCTCGGAGTAGTCTTGAACTCTCCATCCCCTTGTCTTAGCCTCTTAGGTACTTGATTGTATGTGGTTTTTTGGGTTTTTTTTCGTCTTTTAGACAGGGTCTCCCTGTAGCCCCAGCTGTCCTGGAACTCACTCTGTAGACCAGGCTGGCCTTGAACTCACAGATCCTCCTGCCTCTGCCTCCCAAATGCTAGGATTAAAGGTGTGTGCCACCACGCCTGTCTTGATAACTTATTTCAGTGTCCTTGGTAGTCAACATATAGGATAGTCAAAACAAAGAGACTTTGTTTTAATTTTAAGTTTTTTCTTTTGAGACTCTATCTCAAATATAAGTCTGGCTGGTCTGGAAGTCACAATGGAGACCATGTTGACCTTGACCTGGTATGTGTGTGCTTTCATACCTGGTTTGGGGTACTACTTAAAGCAAATAATTATTTTTATTTTATTTTATTTTATTTTATTTTATTTTATTTTATTTTATTTTATTTTATTTATGTGTATGAATGTACTGTCTGCATGTAGGTTTGTGCACCCATTTTGTGCAATGCCATGGAGGTCAGAAGAGAGTGTTGGGTTCCCCTGGAATTGGAGTTCTCCTGGAACTGGAGTTCTCCTGGAGTTGGAGTTACAGACCGTTCTCAGCTGCCATGTGGGTGCTGGGGATTGAACCGGGTCCTCTGCAAGAGTGGTCGGCACTCTTAACTGCTAGGCCATTTCTCCAGCCCCAGCAAACAATTATTTTTGAAAAGAGAACTCCACCTTTAATCCCAGCACTTGGGAGGTGGAGGTAGGCGGATCTCTGTGAGTTCAAGGCCAGCCTGGTCTACAGAGCGAGCTCCAGGACAGCTGGTACTAAAAGGGAGACCCTGCCTCAAAAAAACCAAAAAAAAAAAAAAAAAGAAAAAAAAAGAAAAGAGAACTCTAAATAATGAAATAAATGGCAATAACAAAACTTAACAAATAGGAGTACTGCCAGGTGTGGTAGCACCACCCTTTAATCCCAGTACTCCGGAGGCAGAGGCAGGAGGATCTCTGTGAGTTTAAGGCCAGCTTGGTCTACATAGAGAGTTCAAGGCCAGCTGGGGCTACAGGTAGACTCTGTCTAAAAAGTACCAAAACCAAAAAACAAACAAACAAAAAACCAAATAGGAGTGCTGGAATTAGTAAGAAAATGCACTTTGGTCCACATTAATCGTTTTGTAAGTTGGGTGAGCTGATTCTTGAACTCTTCCAGCCCGTTTTACTTATTTAGGTCACTAATTATAGAATTTGTTATTTAAAACATGAGATCTTTTGGTAAGGTGGTAAGAGAGAGATCCCTGTGAGATTCAGCTGAGTCATGTCCTTAGTAATTGTCTTGAGAATTATGTTGGAGGAGCAGTGAATTTCTGCAGCCAGTAAATATCTTGTTGTTTAAGGATAAAAAATTTACCCAAATCCCCTGATGTTTGTAAAATAATGTTTATATTATCAGATTCTGATGAAAGCACTGAGTGAAGTAAAATAGCTGCTGTTAACAGGGGTGACTTCCCCATTTCCAGTGTCTGCTGTGTCAAGTATGAGGAAGACATTTTCTTTTTTTACATTTATTCATCTTTTTTTTACATTTATTCGTGTGTGTGTGTGTGTGTGTGTGTGTGTGTGTGTGTGTGTGTTTGGGTGTGTGTCTGTGTAGGTTAGAAGACAAGACAACTTGTAGGTGTTTTAGATCCCATATAGATCCAGAGTTTGTATTCAGGTCATCAGGTTTGGCAGTAAGGGCCTCTTCGTGCTGAGGCATCTGACCTTTAACACTGATCTACATACATGTCCAGACCAAATATGGTATAGTCTTCCTTACCCAGAACTGGCCCACACAGACTGTTTTTTACATACCTTTCCCTTAGTTCTCAGAATACCTCAAAGTGACTTTTGGTTTGGTTTGGTTTGGTTTGATTTTTGGTGTGTGTGTGTGGTCAACCTGAGGATCTGATTAACACTGATCTACATACCTAAAACAAGTATGGTATATTCTTCCCCACTTCATAGTGGAATTGCATGTTAGGAAAGCACTTTACCACTGAACTATATCCTTGGTGCTTTTTAAAAAAAAGTTATTGCAAGGGGCCAGTGAGCTGGTTTAGTGGGTAAAGGTGCTTGGTGCCAAGACTGACAACCCAAGTTTTATCCCTGTATGCTGGATAGCTGTAGTGTCAACTTGACACACCTGGGTTGAGCGAGCCTCAGTTGGGGAATTGGCTCCATTGGACTTGCCTGTGGCCACATCTGTGGAGTATTGTCTTGATAGTTGAGTTATATGGGAGGGCCCAGCCCACTGTGGGTGGTGCCACCCTGAGCAGGTTGTTATGTATAGTATAAGAAAGCAGGCCTGGCATGGGTCAGGGGAGCAAGCCAGTAAACAGCATTCCTCCATGGCCTGTGCTTAAGCTCCTGCTTCCAGGTTCCTCCCCTGAGTTCCAACCTTGGGCTCCCTAAGTGATGAACTGTGACCCAGGAGATGTGAGCCAAATAAAGCTTTTCCTCCCCAAGCTGGAATTGGTCAGAGTGTATTGTCACAGCAATGGAAAAGTGAACTAGAACATCCTGGGACTCACATGGTGGAAGGAGAGAACTGACTCCCATTAGTTGTCCTCTGACTTCCATACTCTTGACACAGTAGCATGTGCCTCTTCCCAGTAATGTGTTTGTTGTTTTTTTTTTCTTTTTGGTCTTTTTGAGACAGGGTCTTCCTGTAGCCCAGTTAGCCTGGAATTCACTATGTAGACCAGGCTGGCTTTGAAGTCACAGAGATCTGCTTGCCTCTGCCTCTGCTGGGATTAAAGGCATGCACCACCACTCCAGGCTAGTACATACTTTTATTTGTTTTTGTTGTTGTTTTTTTTTTAATTTTATTTATTTCTGTATGTGTATCAATGTACTGTCTGCATGCAAGTCTGTGCACCCGTGTCGTGCAATGCCGCGGAGGTCAGAAGAGGGTGTCGGATTCCCCTGGAACTGGAGTTCTCCTGGAATTGGAGTTTCAGACGGTTCTCGGCCGCCATGTGGGTGCTGGGGATCGAACCCGGGTCCTCTGTAAGAGCAGTTGGTGCTCTTAACCACTAGGCCATCTCTCCAGCCCCAGTACATACTTTTAAAAGTATATATTCTAGGGCTGGAGAGATGGCCTAGCGGTTGGGAGCGCCGACTGCTCTTGCAGAGGACCCGGGTTCGATCCCCAGCACCCACATGGCGGCTGAGAACCGTCTGAAACTCCAATTCCAGGAGAACTCCAGTTCCAGGGGAATCCGACACCCTCTTCTGACCTCCGCAGCATTGCACAGACCTGCATGCAGACAGTACATTCATACGCATACAGAAATAAATTTTTAAAAAAGTATATATTCTATTATTTTTATTTTATGTGTATGAGCATACTGCTTGCATGCGTGTAAGTACACCCTGCTGTGCAATACCCTCAGAGTCAGAAGAAGGCCTTGGATTTCTCTGGAACTGGAATTATGGATGGTTATTAGCCATCATGTGAATTCTGGGAATGGAACCTGGGTCCTCTGCAAGGGCAGTTGGTGGTTTTAACCACTGATCCATCTCTCTAGCCCCCACCTAGTACATACTTTAAACAATATCTAATCACTTAACTGAATTATTCATTAGTGACAGGCACTGTGTTAAGTGCTTTACTTTGTTTTATGTGATTATGCTTTGCTATGTTTTTTTTCATGTATACTAATATTGAGGCATAGAGAAGTTAATCATGCAAATTCCTGGAAGATAGGAGCACTGTATTTCAATCCAGGATAATCTTGATTGTTAAATTTCTGTTCCCTCTCCTCTCCCCCTTTCTTCTTTTTGAGACAGAAGTGCCAGCTGGCCTGGAACTCACTATGTAAACCAGGCTGGCCTTGATCTCGTGGAGATCAGCCTGCCTCTGCCTCCTGAGTACTGTGATTAGAGGTGTGTGCACCACCGTGCCAGCTTTGTTATTTCTTTAATTTTTTTCCTGGGGCTGGGGCTATAATTAAGGGCCTCAGGCATGTCAGGCAGGTGCTCTGTCACTGAGTTATATCCCCAGACCTAGTCTCTATTCTTTTCATTTTGAGAAAGGATCTCTCACTCCATTGCCCACGCTGCCCTGAAACTCACTCTGTAGCCAAAACTGTCCTTGACCTTGAGGTACCACTCCTGCCTCAGCCTTCTGTATCCTTGGATTACAATTGTTAGCCACAAATAGAGCTTCTGAGTTTTGATTCTTTCCGTATTTTCTCTCAAGACCTTTTTGTTTTTTAAGGGAGAATTGATCATACTGAGGGCTTTTCAATTGTGACCAAATTTAGCTTGATGTGATGGCACATGCCTGTAATCTCTCAGATACTTGGGAAGCTGAAATAGAGAGACTACTCATGAGTTTGAGACCAGCCTGGACAATATGGCTAAACCCCCATCTCTAAGTAAATAATTGGTAAACAAATATGGAGTAGGACATACCAAATACATGTAGACAGCGATAAAAGCTATCATAACACTTTGGGCATTGTCTAAGTCATAGTGGCTGAACAGGGAGTAAGAAGGACTTAAAATTCTCTTGAAGCTTGGCTGGGGAATTGGTTTGAGTATGGTGTTCCTTTGAAGAACAAGCAGATGGCCAAGGCATAGTGACCATGTAGTAAACATGTATGAGGATTAGGTGGGATGATGAGGAATGCTGTGCTTATTTGGTATATATTGGCTCAGCTGTTACATTTTGCTCTGAAAACTTGAAATCTCCTACATGGAGGAAGCATTCTGAAGGGAATATAGTAGTTAAGGTATCAATCGAAGTGGCAGTTCAGAAGAATAGATAGGTATGCATTTACCAGCCACATTCTTTACTGCTTTTTTTTGTGTGTGTGAGACAAGGTCTTGTTATATAGCTTAGGTTAGCATTCATAATTCACTCAATACTCCTTCCTTTTTTTAAAAAACTTTTTTAAATTTATTTTTTATGTTTATGAATGTAGTGTCTGCATGTAGGTCTGTGCAGTGGGTGTCGGATTTCCCTGGAACTGGAGTTAAAGACAGTTCTCAGCCTCCATGTGGGTGCTGGGAATAGAACCCGGGTCCTCTGCAAGAGCAGTTGGCGCTCTTAACCGCTAGGCCATCTCTCCAGCCCCAATCCTTCCTTCTTTTAAGTGCTGGGATTATAAACTTATGCTACCATATCCAGCACTATTTTTATTCTTTCTCTTTTTCCTTTTTTTTTTTTTTTTGACAGGGTCTCCCTGGTCCCAAGCCCACCTGGAACTCACTGTGTAAGACCAGGCTCGCTTTGATCTCACAAACATCTGTCTGCCTCTGCCCCCTCAGGGCTGGGATTAAAGGCATACCAGCATGTCCAGCATCTATTTTTTTATTTATTATTTATTTTTATGTATATGAATGTACTGCCTGCATGTAGGTTTGTGAACCCGTGTCGTGCAATGCTGTGGAGGTCAGAAGAGGGTGTCAGATTCCCCTGGAACTGGAGTTAAAGACGGTTCTCAGCCACCATGTGGGTGCTAGGGATCGAACCCGGGTCCTCTGCAAGAGCGGTCAGAGCTCTTTACTGCTAGGCCATCTCTCCAGCTCCCCCAACATCTATTTTTATTCTTCGTAGTTGGTTTGGGGAACATTTAGCCACAATTACTTTGAACATAAGAAAGTCAGGGGGGCTGGAGAGATGGCTCAGCAGTTAAGAGTGCCAACTGCTCTTGCAAAGGACCCAGGTTCCATTCCCAGCACCCACATGGCAGCAAGAACTGTCTTTAACTCCAGTTCCAGGGGAATCCGACACCCTCTTCTGGCCTCTGCGACATTGCACGACACAGGTGCATCAACCTACATGCAGATAGTACATTCATGCACATAAAAAAATAAATTAAAAAAATATTTTAAAAAAGAGGAACTAGTATCCTAGGTAAAGTTTTATTTAAAAAAAAAAGTCAGGAATGGGAAATACTTTTTTTGGTCTTTTTGAGACAGGGTCTCCCTGTAGCCCCAGCTGGCCTGGAACTTGCTCTGTAGACTAGGCTGGTCTTGAACTCACAGAGATCCACCTACCTCTGCCTCCCAAGTGCTAGGATTAAAGGCATGTGCCACCACGCCCGGCTAGGAATGGGAAATAGTTTTAAAGCAAAAATAAATAAGAATATAGCACCCGGCCATGGTGGCATACATCTGTGATCCCAGCACTTGGGAGGCAGAGGCAGGCAGATCTCTCTGTGAGTTCAAGGCCAGCCTGGTCTACATAGTGAGTTCTAGGACAGCTGGGACTACAGAGAGACTCTGTCTCAAAAACAACAACAACAACAAAAAAATAGCAATGTAGGAAATAAAGTTATATTTTAATTACTGGATAATATACATTAAATAGTTCATCAAAGATACTGTAATGCTTGAGCTTTTTGGAAGTCAGGTGTGATATGTGTCTGTAGTTCCAGCTATTCACAAGGATAAGGTGGGAAGAGCAGGTGAGCCCAGATATCCTAGGCCATCCTAGACAACATAACAGGATCCTTATCCCAAAACAAAACAAAACAAACCAATATCCAGATGCAACAATGTTTTTTGGTTGTTGCTGTTGTTTTTTGAGAAGGTTTCCTTGTAAGTGTACCTGTGTCCTGGAAAGCCTGGGGAGGCCAGAGACGTCCGATCCCCTGGAACTGGAGTTACAGATGGTTGTTAGCTGCCATGTGAGTGGTAGGAATTGAACCCAGGTCCTCTGGAAGAGCAGCCAGTCCCCTTAACCCCTGAGCCCTCTCCCAAGCCCCCTCACTGAGCTTTCAGAAATTGTGGTTTATAATCTCATTTTCAGTAGAGTACAGTATAAGAGAAAATGATTTTCTGTTTTCAATATTTTATGGCTGGATTTTTTTTTTAATTTTATTTTATTTCTGTTTGTGTATCAATGTACTGTCTGCATGCAGGTTTTTTTTTTTTTTTTTTTTTTTTTTTTTAATTCAATTTTTATTGATGGCTTTGTGCATTTTCATACATTTTTCGAAATTCAGTTCAGGCTTATTTCCACTTTCCCTCGCCCCCCAGCCCCCACCCCATCCCAGATCATGCTTCTGCATGACTTGTCCTGCATCTTTCTCTCAAGTTTTTTTTTTTTTCACATTTTTAGCTATAAGTGATAATCCATGAGTACAAGCATCCTTCATGCAAAACCTATCTGCAGGCTGTTGTGCCCAAACACCTACAGCCCCACCATCCAGTGGGGGGTGACAGGTTGTTTGTTCAATCAAGTTGATCAAAGGAGTGTCCAGACTACATTGCTGTAGTTTCACCATTCACCCCAATCGCAGCCCTTACATTCCGTGTCGTGCAATGCCGGGGAGGTCAGAAGAAGGTGTTGGATTCCCCTGGAACTGGAGTTCTTCTGGAATTGGAGTTTCAGACAGTTCTCAGCCGCCATGTGGGTGCTGGGGATCGAACCCGGGTCCTCTGTAAGAGTGGTTGGCGCTCTTAACCGCTAGGCCATCTCTCCAGCCCATGGCTGGATTTCTATAGAGAAAATAATTTAATTGAAAAATGTCAGTTGGGTGTGGTGGCACATGCCTTTAATCCCAGCACTCAGGAGGCAGAGGCAGAGGCAGGAGGATTTCTGTGAGTTCAAGGCCAGCCTGGTCTACATAGCGAGCTCCAGGCCCAGCTGGGACTAATGGGAGACCCTGTCTCAAAAAGACAAAAAGAAAAGAAAAGAAAAGAAAAATGTTGAGCTGGGAGAACACAAGCACAAGGACATGAGTTCTATTCCCAGCGAATAATAATAATAATAATGCCGAGCATGGTGGTGGTAACCACTTGTTCCAGCTCTGGGGAGGCAGAGACATGCAGATCCTTGGGGCTCACAAAGAGTAATTTTGGAAATAAAGCAAATTAGATCATTAATTACCCTGCTTGAAAATTTTCTAAAGGGAGAATGATCAAAATATATTGCATGCATATGTGAAACTCTTAAAGAATAAAAAGTATCTTTTAGTTGTTTTTTTTTTTTTTAAGGGGTGGGTGTACTGGATAGCTTTAGTGTCAACTTGATACACCTGGGTTGAGGGAGCCTCAGTTGGGCAATTGGCTCCATTTGACAGGCTGTGGCCATGTCTGTGGAGTATTGTCTTGATTGTTGAGCAATGTGGGAAGGCACAGCCCATTATGGGTGGTGGCATCCCTGGGCAGGTTGTTATGTACAGTATAAGAAAGCAGGCTGGAGCCGGGCGTGGTGGCGCACACCTTTAATCCTAGCACTTGGGAGGCAGAGACAGGCTGGGCATGGGCATGGGCATGGGCATGGGCATGGGCCAGGGGAGCAAGCCAGTAAGCAGCATTCCTCCATGGCCTGTGCCTCAGCTCCTGCCTCCAGGTTCCTCCCCTGAGTTCCTTCCTTGGGCTCCCTGAGTGATGATGAACTGTGACCAAGGAGAGTGAGCTGAATAAACCCTTTTCTCCCCAAGTTGGTAGTGGTCAGCATGTTTTGTCACAGCAATTGAAAGGAAACTAGAACAGTGGGAAAAATGGCTCAGTGGTTAAAAACACTGAGGACCTGGGTTTGACTCCCAGCACCCACATGGCTGCTCACAGTTATCTATAACTTCAGTTCTAGTGGATCCATCATCTTCCTCTGACCCCAAGGGTACTGGCATGCATGTGATGCACATACACAGAAACATGCAAACAGTCATGCACACAAAATAAAAGTAATTTCTTTTAAAGTTTTTTTAAATACTTTACATTGTCTCAGGATACAATCCAAACTTTTGATCTTTACCACAATTTATAAGGCTCTACATGTTTCAGCTCCTGCTTGCATCTCAAAACCCCTGCTATGAATCTCTCCCTAACTCATTATATTTCTAGCCTCCTTCCATTTAAAAACATTTTTAATTAATTTATTTGTATGTGCACATGTGTACAAGGCTCGTGTATACAGCTGTTTCTGTTCAGAGGCCAGAAGAGGATGTCAGGCATCCTCCTCTATCACTCTCTGCCTATTCTACCTATTCCATTAAGGCATGGTCTCTCCCTGAACCTAGTGTTCAGTCCTCAAGCTTTAGCTACACTCTGCCTCTGTAGCCTTCAGAGGTGAAGTTATAGGCATTTGTGGAGACACACACCTTGGTACATGGATGTTAAGATCTAAACTCCAGTCCTCAGTATTGTAAAACAAATTCTCTTGGCACCATGGGTCTCTGTGCCTGTAGTGTTCATCCAGCAGTTAATATATCTGGTTCATTTTAAATCTTCATGGGGCTGGAGAGATGGCTCAGCAGTTAAGAACATTGGCTGATCTTGCAGAGAACCTGGGTTCAATTCCCAGAACCTACATGGTGGCTAGTAACCATCCATAACTCCAGTTCCAGAAGAATCTAATGCCCTCTTCTGATCTCTGCAGGCATTGCATGGCATGGGTGCACTTACATACATGCATACAAAACATACACATAAAAAAATATTTTAAATCTTCATGTCCAACTTCATAAGGAAGATTTTGTTCACCATCATTACTTAAAATGCCTTCCCCCCAGTTACCCTCTAATATAAGCTGATGGCATTTATCATAATTTCTTCTCATTCATAATCTGTTGTCTCAAAAAATTATGTAAATCCCATTGAAGGCAAAGATCAAGATGCTTTATTTATGTCTAGAAAATGGACAGTACTCTTCATTAACCTAATTCAACCTTCATAACTATAATACGTAAGAGCAGATATTCAGTTTAATGATAGATTGTTGTTAATTATTAGTAGTAATTGTTATGTAAGGACTAGAAAGATCTACTCTATCTCCTTACAGTACTACCAAGTAATGTTCAAATCTCAAAAAACATAAGGAGGCTGGAGAGATGGTTCAGTGGTTAAGAGCACTGGCTGCTCTTGCAGAGGACCTGGGTCCAGATCCCAGCACCCACATGGAGGCTAACAACCAGGCTGAGATTTGCTTTTAAGAACCACATTTTGGGGCTGGAGAGATGGCCTAGCGGTTAAGAGCGCCGACCGCTCTTAGAGAGGACCCGGGTTCGATCCCCAGCACCCACATGGCGGCCGAGAACCGTCTGAAACTCCAATTCCAGGAGAACTCCAGTTCCAGGGGAATCCGACGCCCTCTTCTGACCTCCGCGGCATTGCACGACACGGGTGCACAGACTTGCATGCAGACAGTACATTCCTACACATACAGAAATAAATAAAATTAATAAAAAAAAAAAANAAAAAAAAAAAAAAAAAAAAAAAGAATTCATTTTACCTGTATTTGACATTTTAAGGTATTTACATATATTTTCACCAAATAAATTTCACAGAGTGAAAACACTTAGCTAACAATACAACAAAACTCAGAACTCCAAAAGCCTGTTGAATTCTCTGTGTATCTATGTGTTTCACTAGCTTGACTTTTTTAAAAAATATGAGTAAGAATATATATTAGCATTGGTTAAAAAAAACATAATTACATTGAAAAACTTTGTTGGTTGAAGAATTTAGAAGGGGAATGAATGCTAAACTCACATTACACCCACAGTGAGAAATTGAAGCATGGTGGTGTAGTTTGTCAGTAAATAATACTAAAAAATTGTAGTAGGCATAGAATTATAAATTTATATTATAAAATCCAATGATATATGTTTAGTTTGAGCATTATTTCAGTTTAGTTATTAAAGTGCTTTAGTTTTTTAGTTATATCCTTTTTTTTTGGTATTTTTGAGACAGGGTCTCCCTTTTAGTACCAGCTGTCCTGGAGCTCACTCTATAGACCAGGCTGGCTTTGAACTGCCTACCCCTGCCTCCCGAGTGCTGGGATTAAAAGCGTGTGCCACCATGCCTGGTGCTTTAGTTTTTTAACTCCTAGACTGATTTTTATTTCTAGAAGTTCAATTTAATGTTTTACATTTTCTGTAGGGCACACTAGGGCTGTAGAAGATTAATAGGAAGATGATGGGAACCCTCTTGGTATCTGAGAATGGGAAAGGCCCAGCATCAAGGCTTGGATGCCAGGACCATGTGTGGAGCCAAGACCATAGCTGGCCTATCAAGGGAGGTGGGAGATCCATTCTAAAGAATCAGTCCTCCCAAGACTACACCCTGCAAATGACAGAAAACTCCTGGCCTCATGATAACCCAACACAGAAGTAAAGCTACTGCCAAGGACAACCCAGGAACTCGGGGGGACTGTGGGGAATGCAACCACTTAATGAAGGCTTGAAACTGCTGCCCAACATCAGGAAGTCCTCCATCCTCCAATCTCCTCTACCATCAACCTACCACCAGAGGAATGTAGAATCATGGTTGAGGATTAAAGTCCAAAGCTCCAGGTTCACAGGAGGAGACTACAACTGGAGCTCATGGGAGGGGACCACAGCTCCAGGTTCACAGGAGGGAACCACCACTCCAGTTCATGGGAGGGGACCACAGCTCCAGGTTCACAGGAGGGAACCACCACTCCAGCTCATGGGAGGGAACCACAGCTCCAGTTCATGGGAGGGAACCACCACTCCAGCTCATGGGAGGGGACCACAGCTCCAGGTTCACAGGAGGGAACCACAGCTCCAGGTTCACAGGAGGGAACCACCACTCCAGCTCATGGGAGGTGTATTAGTCAGGGTTCTCTAAAGAAACAGAAGCAACAGGATGAATATATATAACTTTATACAATTTATTGATTTGCTCATGTGACGGAGCTCAACAGTAGCGCCGAACTGGAGAGGCCGGGAATCCAGGGAACTGCTCAGTCCGCAAGGCTGGATGTCTCAGGAGTCCTAGTCTAGTGCTGAAGGCCCAAATGGATTCCAGGAGATCTGCCAGTCTCAGTACACGCTGGGATCCGAAAGGTTGATCACAGCAGCAAGACAAACTCACCAGAT
>VZQC01000325.1:262135-281485 GCA_009823505.1 Rhizomys pruinosus
ACGCCACCACAGAGATACATGCACGGCCATGTTTATTGCAGCTCTCTTCACAATAGCAAGGAGCTGGAACCAACCTAAATGCCCCTCAACTGACGAGTGGATAGAGAAAATGTGGTACATCTACACAATGGAGTTCTATGCAGCAGTAAAGAAAGACATCACAAGCTTTGCAGGAAAATGGATGGAGCTAGAGGACATCATGCTGAGTGAAGTAACACAGTCCCAGAAAAACAAACGACGAATGGTATCCCTCATCTGTGGATGCCAATTACCCAGTTGTATTTCTTGTGTAGGGCCCCCTGAGCTTTTGTCCAAAGCAGTTGGGCGTAATGCATATTGGAAACAACAACAACAACAGAAAGGACTGCATCAAAGAACTGACTGAAACAGTGAATTTCTGCTCAAAACAGTCAACTTCCTCATGGAGAATACTGAGAAAGACTAAGAGATGAAAAGTTTGGCAGAATGCATGAGCTCTGGTGGGGCGGGGGAATGGGCGGGAACACAGGTCTAGATTTGTTAAAAAAATAAAAATAAATTTATGTGAAAAAAAAATCCCACCACTTGGGAGGCAGAGGCAGGTGGATCTCTGTGAGTTCAAGGCCAGCCTGGTCTACATAGTGTATAAAGCCAGCTGGGGCCACAGTGGGACCCTGTCTCGAAAAGACTCCCCCCCCAAAAAAGTTGGACATCACATCACAGTAGTTGCTTAGAATGAACATGGAGCAGAAAAGAGTTTGAATGCTTCTTGTAGAGCTGTGTTAGCAGTTTTGCCTGTGGGTCCTGTCTCTTTAAGGGGAAATCTGTAATGCCTAATAGTCCTGTTGCCAGGACTCCATTAACTGTAATGCTGGTCTGTAGCCAGAGATTCAGTTGGTCAGAAACTCAGACTTCCTTGAGACCTAAGAAAAGTAGTTAAAAGAAAGGGAATGAGATGGGAAGGTGGATGGGAGAGATAGAATAAGGATTTCTACCTAGTAACTTGGGTTTTTATTGTATCAAATAAGATTAGTAGATCTTTATAATTAATTTTAGCTTTTCAAGCTCTCTTGCTTTCTTGTTCTATGGTAGGTAGTTTCCAACCACTAGTCTATTATTTTTGTTTGTTATTTTTGGGTCTGGGGATCCCCCTCAAATTGTTGTAAAGTTGCAGTGGAGAGACCACTCACTTAACCACGTGGAGTTTTAATGGAGGTTTTAATTTAATTATGACACCTGGCCAACACTCAACTTGGGAGGAGTTTGGCCATGAGATGTGGATTACAGGGTAATTTATAAGTACAACAGCCAATCAGAGTTTAGCACCACAATTAAAGTTACCAATCAAGAAGAAACATGCAAAGCAAGGAAACCAATCATTCCTAGGTGACTAAGGAAAAATGGCTTAATGGTATCTGAGAACACTATCCCTGAATTTTTACAGTCCTTCACTTCATTTCCTCCTCTGATTATGTGGCCTTCAAATCGTTGAAGGAAGTTCACAAGAGTCAACCACAGTTGGTGTTTCCAAGATGGAGTGATCTCCGCTAGGGGAGTTGTATTGGGTCCTTAACACCATGATTTTAATGGAATTTACCTACTGGTCAATAAATCTGACAAATGAGTTAAGGATGCATGGGCCACAAGTCAGCAACCAGAAGGATAAGTTTACTGGAAGATTCAGGAAGTCTTCAGCTCTCAGCTGAGAAAGAAACTGGCTCTTTGCCGGGGGGTGGGGGTGGGGTCCTGACCCTAACTGCCTAGCCAACTTTTCAACTTTTAGCTCCTACTTTTATCACATTACCCTCTGAGGAGGTTACCCCAATTGCCAAGAGGGAATCAGGGTACCCCTGCTCAGTGGATCCCCCAAAAGTATAGTTACAGAGAGAACAAAATCCTTGACTGGTGCCTGTGAAGGCGAGAGTAGCTAGGTACATTTTCTAGGCAGGGAACCAGGAGAGAAAGAGGGCAAATTAATTGTCCAACTTAAAAGTCCATTAGAATTTCTCAACAAGGGGTTCCCAAGCATCTATTATTGGTCTTCTCCTTTTGTTCATTTAGCCATGGTGTCTGGATTCAGGATCTGCTTTCCAGGAAATTTCAATAGTCACAGTGTGAGTTTTGCCCTAGGTAGTTGCTTAAATAGAAGGAAGAAACTTTATTATTTGGTAACAACAGATCTCATATGACTTTAAATGACTTAAAATCTAGTGTTTGGAATCACAGTCTCTCAGATTTTAAGGGAAATATAATAACTAGTTATCTTTTGGTTGTACTTTCCTTTTGGATGTTTAAGTCCATACAGTTAGCCCAGATTAACCAACTTTTGTTTTCTCAATGTCAGTTGAGGTTTTGGGGGGAGAGGCATCTGGCTACTCTCGGCTTTAACAGTTCCATCTGCTGGAGGATAAAGTCAGGTCGTGGAGGACCAGGCTTCCTTTTTTTTTTTTTTTTTTGTCTTTTTGAGACAGGGTCTCCCTGTAGTCCCAGCTGTCCTGGAACTCACTCTGTAGACCAGGGAAGCATGAAGAGGCTTTCCTCTTTATCGACTGTTCAGTGGCTAGAGTCCCATTAGTGGATCTCCAAGACCTCCCTGCCGTGGAGGACTGGTGACTCACAATTGCAGGACGTTTCAGGAGATGCCCCCCAGATACAGTCCAGCTGACCTCAGAGGGCAAGAAACAAAGTTGTTCCTTATGTCCCTCTGCTGAATTGGTATGGGCATTAAGTATGGTCGTTATCCATCCAGAAAGGCATGTTACACCAGTCTAACACCTTTAATTACTGTATAATATTTTAGGTAAGGCTTGGATAAAAATTCAAGCAGCCTTGTATAATACTGACTAGAGGAGGGACTTAACACCATAGGTTAAGCAGGCATATCCCACGAGATAGAATTAAACAATTTTAGGTTTATCTTAAATGTAAACTGTTCGCTACAATTACTACAAACAGAAACAATCTCTTTCTTTTTCAGACCCCCTATCCTGACTTATAGTTTTCCCAGAAAGACAGGAGTTGTACTAGATATTGGAAGAAAGGAAATAAACTGATAAGGATTACCAAGCCCAAACAAGACTATCTTCTTCTGGACTGCATGCAGCTGGTTCAGGAAGATAGAACCTAGCTTTTTGAGCCAAATTATCTGGTTAGGTCAAGGGAAATATCAAAAGCAACTCTTGCAAGAAATATAAAGTACATTTTCAGCTGCCATAGGTAACCCATTATTTATTTGCCTGTGTCCATTAAATCCAAACCTGTAACAGGGAGTCCAGTGCAGGCCAGGAGTAGACTGAAAACTAACAATAATTCTGTTTATCTTATTTTTTTTCTAAACCTTGAAGTGCCATGTTAAAGATAAATCTTGGGCAAAAACTGAACACTCTTAAACCTTGACTAGATATACATTTTGATTTTTTTTTTTTTTGTATTTTTTTTGAAACAGGGTCTCCCTTTTAGTCCCAGCTATCTTGGAGCTCGCTCTGTAGACCAGGCTGGCCTTGAACTCACAGAGATCCGCTTGCCTCTGCTTCCCGAGTGCTGGGATTAAAGGCGTGTGCCACCATGCCCAGCTACATTTTGATTCTTAAACTAGTTGACTGAACCTTGGAAAATTAAGCTTATTCATATAGTCTTACCTTTTACCTGCCATAACAAACCTCCTCAGACTTTTATTACTTGCATAGACTTTCTCATCATCATCTCCATTTCTATATCTCTCTAACATTTTTGTCACCTTCTCATTTCCTTTCTTTTTTTTTGGTGTTTTTGAGACAGGGTCTCCCTGTAGCCCCAGCTGTCCTGGAACTCACTCTGTAGACCGGGGTGGCCTTGAACTCACAAAGATCTGCCTGCCTCTGCCTCCCGAGTGCTAGGATTAAAGGCGCGCGCCACCACACCCGGCTTCATTTCCTTTCTTAATACCATGAGACATAACAAGATTCATAAACAGATTGACCCTTAGTTGTGAAGAAATACTAAAAGGCATTCCCACAAAACAAACACTGTGATCAGACACAATGTAATGACAAACTAGTTTTAAAACCAAAACTTTAGAGCTTTTTAGAAATGTAGTAAATATCCCTAACTGGGTTTCCAACTTAATAAGAGATGGAAAATTAGATGAGCCAGATAAACTCCATTTTGTTCAGAAATCAGTATTTCTGGCCTTAATCTAAACCTTGGCTGTGCTAGGATTGAAGGCATGCTAGGATTAAAGGTGTGGTGAGCTGAGGAACTTCCTGGAGTGGCCAGACCAGCAGGACAGCAGTTCAAGCTCAGGGAGGTATGTTTGCTTCCTGTGAGGTTATGAAGCGGGTGGGGGGAACAGATAGGAAATCACTGCAGGAACAGAATAAAGCCCATTAGCTACCCCAAGATGCCATCTCCTGCCCCTGGAGGCAAGAAACAGGGCTGGCCCAGGCCATTCTAGTATCAGTTCTTCACCCAAACCAGACCAAGATATACACATGCCTCTGTCTCCTGAGGGCTGGGAGAGAGTTTGAACACCAAGGGAAATATCAAAGATATTTTTAGAGTACCTCACTAAGTATGAGGGCTTAAGGCACTTATACCCTCCAAATAGGTTCCATAGTTTTAGAAAGACTCAAACACACATCTAAAACATCAGGAGCCTGAGGTGAGAGAGCTGCTCTAACTTCTTAAAGTGATCACAATAATTTTATATAATGCCTTCATCCAAATGGAGACTAAAAGCATGGAGTGAAGTACAGTTTTCATGAGTTTGATTCCCCAGTTCTCTGAGACCAACTATTCCACAAACACTAACATATAGCATGTAGGAGGGTCTACCTGCCAGATCAGCAAGGAGGGCACACCCAGGGAAGTCCCTTTGCCTCCCAGACACAGACCATCCTGGAGATCAGCTCCTATAATGCACCCCCAGAAGTCATGTGGCACCCTGACTGATCCAGGTGCCAGACCCCAAAAATGGGTCTCTAGCAGAGAATGCACAGTTATCAGGAGGACTCTCTAAGGAGCTCAGGAATTCCCCAAGCTCCAAAGACCTCCACCCAGGCCAGACCAAGATTCTTGACTAACTGCTACTGAAAATTTCACTAGCTAACAAAATGCATTTATCTCTGGTCCTTTGAGACAGGTTCCCTGTAGCAGCTGGGTGGAAACTCCCCCAAACAGACCAGATAAGCTGACCTTGGGCTCACAAAGAGCTGCCTGCCTCTGCCTTCCAAGGACTGGGATTAAAGGTATTTGCCACCATACCCAGTCCAAGAGGCAGTCACTCAAAACGAAAGCCAGTCCCAGAATTTATTCCCAGCCTTGAAGGCTGAGTTAGTATGTTAAATCAGTGATACATCCACCCAGAGAATCTGGCCCACAGACATCTCAAAAAAAACATAAAGTAGATAGTTCCAAAGCAAACAAGTTACCTCACACAATCCTTTTGAAAGCAAATACCAAAAAGTCATCTAGAAAAAAATAGGATCCTTAAACAGTCAACTCAGAGGCTGACACCTATAAACAATTACCACCTGTTGTGAAGTGTTTAAATTTAGAGATGTCTACAGTATTCAAATTTTGGGCCATTAAATACATTTTTACATATCCATATTTTATTTTATTTTATTATTTTATTTTTTAGTGTTTTCGAGACAGGGTACCCTGTAGCCCCAGCTGTCCTGGAACTCACTCTGTAGACCAGGCTGGCCTTGAACTCACAAAGATTCGCCTTCCTCTGCCTCTGCCTCCCAAGTGCTAGGATTAAAGGCATGCACCACCACGCCCGGCTACATATCCATATTTTAAAGTTTGCACATGCATATCTAGTCTGGCATGCCAAAATGAATGATTCTGTGCACATAAAGGATGGAAACTTGAAGTGGCCACTTTGACAGAACCAACATGAGACAATTACAGTGATTGAATTACAAACACACACACAAAATCTTAGACGCATGACGAATAGGACTACATGAATCTTAGACACACAGAAGAACAGTTACTATAGACACAAGACATAGTTACTGCCTTTAAATCTGGAAAAAGTTGGATCCCTTTCTTCTGTAGCCTGCAGTAGGAGATACAGAGGTTCATGTGGCTTTGGGGGGGGCAGGGCCCCAGGGGAGTCTCTAAATTTTCCAGCAGAGCAGGGGTCAGGTTCTGTGGCAGCTGAGGACCCCTGATCTGAAGGGGAGGTTGGGCCAAGAGGCCCAGCCAAGGGCCCACCACCATTCCAGATCCTATAAAGTTCTGAGGGCTATGTGGCCCTGGCAACCAAGACTTTCTGATGGGGTGAGGGAAGAAAGGGGTGCAGCTACTCTGGAGAACTGCAAATGAGTTCCTGCCAGATGATGAGATAGGGCTGCTGATCTGGATGCCCAGGGTCTCCGAGAACAACCTGAAAAAACTCAGTTAACAAGCTGTTCATCAAAAGAGCCTTCTGATGGCCATCCAACCCCTGAGAAGGTTGGCCATTCCAATTCACATAGGGTCTGGAGTCTCCCAGGGGAGACTAGGCCAGACCATCTGGTAGCCTTCCCTTAATCCTTAAAAGTGGTCAAGGACCAGGGACAAAGGAGTGGGAGTAGATTTAGAATTTCCCATTTTTGCTGGGCGTGGTGGTGCACGCCTTTAATCCTAGCACTCAGGAGGCAGAGGCAGGCGGATCTTTGTGAGTTCAAGGCCAACCTGGTCTACAGAATGAGTTCCAAACCAGCTGGGGCTACAGGGAGACCCTGTCTCGAAAAGACAAAAAAAAAAAAAAAGAATTTCCCATTTTGAGATCTCAGAGAATGAAAGTCAAAGCAACAGACAACAGAACAAAGAAAACACCAAAGATTATGTGGACAGGAAGAGAAGAAACTGTGCCCACGGAGCCGACCCCCTGTTGGTCCTGGAACCAAAAATCTGGACCCCTTGCCTGGATTCCAAATCGCTGAGGCAAACCCCCTGTTCGCACTCTACCAGTGGAGATTTGGGGCATCCCCTGTCTCCACGCTCAAGGAGTGATACTGTGTCCAGTTGAGAGCCCCAGACCAGAAACTGGAGTTTGACCAGAACCAAAGTGAAAGTACTCTTTTACCCAAAAAACGCGGCCGATCGAATGTCTCTAGTCCCTCTGGTGGTCTTTGGGGGATCCTGGATGAGCCCCCAAGATGTTATGTTAGGGTCCGTCAGTCCCCCTCAAATTGTTGTAAAGTTGCAGTGGAGAGACCACTCACTTAACCACGTGGAGTTTTAATGGAGGGTTTAATTTAATTATGACATCGGGCCAACACTCAACTTGGGAGGAGTGTGGCCACAAGGTGCAGGCTACAGGTTAATTTATTTATTTATTTTTTTTTTATTTTATTTATTTCTGTATGTGTACGAATGTATTGTCTGCATGCAAGTCTGTGCACCCGTGTCGTGCAATGCCGCGGAGGTCAGAAGTGGGCGTCGGATTCCCCTGGAGCTGGAGTTCTCCTGGAGTTGGAGTTTCAGACGGTTCTCAGCCGCCATGTGGGTGCTGGGGATCAAACCCGGGTCCTCTGCAAGAGTGGTCGGCGCTCTTAACCGCTAGGCCATCTCTCCAGCCTCCCCCGCCCCCCCCCCCGTGTAATTTTAAAAAACCAATCCATCTTTTCCATTTAAATTCAGTAACCTGATGAGAAATAGTACCTCTCAAAGGTAATAACTTGATTTCTTTTAAGGACAGTAAGATTTTGGATATTATTTGCTGTTTTACTTTTTTTTTTTTTTTTTTTTTGTAATTTTTGAGACAGGGTCTCCCGTCTCCCTTTAGTCCCAGCTGGCCTGGAGCTCACTCTGTAGACCAGGCTGGCCTTGAACTCACAGAGATCCACCTGCCTCTGCCTCCTGAGTGCTGGGATTAAATGTGTGGGCCACCATGCCTGGCTTGTTTTGCATCTTTAAAACATTTTTTTAAAAATCTATTTTTAGATAGAATTTGGAGTTTTGCCTGCATATAAGTGCATCCCTGGCACGCAATGCCCACAGGGGCCAGAAGAAGGTGTTGGATTTCCCTGAAACTGGGTGTTAGCCACCATGTGGGTGCTGGAATCAAAACCTGAGTCCTCTACATGAGCAGTTGGTACTCTTAACCACTGAATCATCTCTCTAGCCCCTGTTTAACTTCTTAAGACCTACGTACTCTGGCTTCATCTTACAAGTGAATAGGAGGGACTGGAAGAGGAAGGGGAATTCTTTGTTTCCCTATCTATCTTTCCATCTGTGCACTCATTTGCAGCAGAAGTGGTTGGCTGATTTAAGCAAATAACAGGAATGCAAAATGAGCATGGTGGTGCATACCTGTAATTAACATTTCAGAGACACTTGGGGATTATAGGTGTTTAATACCATGCCTGCCTTGATATAAACAGGGTTGATAACTGGTTTGTATACTTGAGTAGTAGTACCTACACATTATTCTGCATACTGATATTTTGTTCTGTCCATTAGGTGATTACCTTATTGGTTATTATAGTTGTTGGTGCAGTCCATCTTGTCCAACAATACTGTGTTCACATTTTATTCATCTTTTTTTTTTAATTTTTAAAATTAATTTTATTTCTGTATGTGTATGAATGTACTGTCTGCATGCCAGTCTGTGTACTCGTGTCGTGCAATGCCGAGGAGGTCAGAAGAGGGTGTCGGATTCCCCTGGAATTGGAGTTCTGGAATCGGAGTTACAGATGGTTCTCGGCCGCCATGTGGGTGCTGGGGATCAAACGCGGGTCCTCTGCAAGAGCGGTTGGCGCTCCTAACCGCTGGCCTGGAACTCACTGTGCAGATCAGGCTGTCCTGGAACTCATAGAGTTCTTCTTGCTTCTGTCTCCTAAATCCTGGAATTAAAGGTGTACACCCCACCCCTGGCTCTGCATAGATTCTTTTAACTTCTTAGTATTTCATAAAGTAAACAGGACTGATTGAATAAAGCCCCTCTATTGATGGTGAAAATAATACATAGTTTGGGCTATAATCATGCTTGGGATGATCAATAAAATACTAAAAGAACTATGTCTTCTATGGAATGACTCTATAAGGTTTTTTTTGTTTGTTTGTTTTGTTTTTGTTTTTGAGACAGGGTCTCTCTGTAGCCCCAGCTAGCCTGGAACTCACTATATAGACCAGGCTG
Organism: Rhizomys pruinosus; assembly: GCA_009823505.1. NCBI lineage: Eukaryota > Metazoa > Chordata > Mammalia > Rodentia > Spalacidae > Rhizomys > Rhizomys pruinosus. The sequence continues at coordinate 271,230 of VZQC01000325.1, forward strand.
GTTTCTATTTCAAAGAGATCTGCTTGCCTCTGCCTCCCAGGTGCTGGGATTAGAGGCATGTGCCACCGTGCCTGGCTTGACTGCACTTTTTTTTTTTTTTTTTTGGTCTTTTTGAGACAGGATCTCCCTTTAGTTCCAGCTGGCCTGGAGCTCCCTATGTAGACCAGGCTGGCCTTGAACTCAGAGATCTGCCTCTGCCTCTTCCTCCTGAGTGCTGGGATCAAAATATGTGCCACCATGCCTGGCTGACTTTGTACTTTTTAGGTGGCAAACTAATTTCATATTCTCATTTCGTCACAAATAATATATTTATGTTTGTTTCTTAGTTCTCACTGTAAAATAGCTGCCCATTTATAGGAGTAGGTTAAATTGACTTTCATAAAAGATTAACCTTGATCAGTTAGTTTGGTGGTATTATTATTTTAGGGGAAAAGGGTTTATTCCAGCTCAGAGTTCAGAGGTACAGTCCATCATGGTAAGAGTCAAGGCAACAGGAGCTTGAACCAGCTGCTCACATCTCATCCACAAGTAGAAAGCAAAGAGGGATGAATGTAGGCTGCTGCTTGGTGTTTATATTTTTTATATGAATCCAGGCTGTCCTTGAATGTACTGTGTAGCCCAGAGAGGCCTCAAATTCATAGCAATCCTCCTGCCTCAGCCTCCTAGGAGTGGAGCTCACAGGTGTGCATTCCCACATTGGACTTCCTGTCAGCTATTTTGTGCTTAGCTGTACGTTATCATCATGTTGACCATACTGGCAAAGTAGGGCATAAAAGCTGGGGTGGAGGATGAGAAAAATCAGTGTGAGTCATAGTAAAGTTATGGTCTTTTGTAAAGCTCTCAGATTAAGTATATATGAAATTTTTAGCACTGTGTCCACCATGCAGGATACATACAAGTGTTTTAAAAAATAAATTAAAATTCAGGTTCCTGTAAGAATGAGGGCTTTCCGGGCACTCTAGTCAATGTTCTATCTTTGAGATCGAAAGAAACAGGAAATAGGGCGTAGGACCTACAAGGAAACAGGAAGATTGCCCATGTTTTAATTTCGCATTCCATTTGAACTATCTTGGAAACACAGGGAAAGCATCAAACAATGGTTGTATAAGTAATTTTTTTGTTTGTTTTTTATCTGTGTCTTTATCTTGTTTGTATTACATTATCATTTTAGGAACTGGGGATGGAGTGTTTTATGTCTGGACATGTCTGGTATGCCTTGCATTGATGCATTATAATTAGAAATAAAGTGAATATTTCTTTGTCAAGGAGATATTGAATTTTCTTCCTGTTTCCAATTTATTAGCCAAAGAAACAAAGTACTTATCTTAAATGTTCATTAAAATAAGTATATTATCTCCAAAATAGATAAATCAGGCAGGTCAACCAGGGTGTGAGGAGAATATAAAAATTATATAAGCTGTTACAAATGGACTTGATTGTTGTATGGACGAGTGAAGTCATACTGAACTAGTTGGGGGAGAAAAGACTAGTTTAAGTTGCTGCAGAAAAACAAAGTTAAAGAGAAGATGAATTATACACAAGCATACTCTTGGTTAGTTTCTTTTTCATAGAGGCATGAGTCAGCCATTCTGAATTGTTCTTAGAAATTCTACTTTAAATGTATACTTGTATTGAACAGTTAGGTAGAATTGCTGTGTGGATAATAAGACGCCACTGAGAAGATCTCTAACGCCACTGAGAAGATCTGATAGTTCTGAACCCACAGTACTTCTCAGATCTTGGTTTCTCACAAATTCTCCAGTTAAAAGCAACAGCAAAGTCCTGGAGAAAATGGTTGATGCTTAGGGTAGGCTAGGGAAAAGCAAAATGTTTCTGATTCATTTACTGATGGTAGAAAGTTAGGAAATAACCCCCCCCACACACACACAATGTGGATATGAAGAAGTATATAGCCAGCTTTAAGAGATACTTGCATATGCCAAAGCTAGAAAATAATAATAATAATAATAATAATAATATAGCAGCTTTGGATCAGAATCCACAGAGTAAAGTTTTTTCAATCCATAGAACAGAGAAGGCAGAGGAGATGACTTTCATGACAAAATTTTTAAATTAATAAACTTTTTATTTTGGTGTTTTTGAGACAGTTTTCTTGTAGCCCCAGTTGGCTTGGAGCTTGCTTTGTAGACCACGCTGGCCTGGAACTCAGAGAGAAGCCTGTTTCTGCCTCCTGAGTGCTGGGATTAAAGGCGTGCGCCACCACACAACACTTTAGAGTACTTTTATGTCCCAGTAAAACTGAAGGATTGGTTTCTAGAATAGAATTCCAGTTAATATATAGTGGCAATAATAGGAATAGAAATTACCATCAAGCAAATAGTACAGTGAGTTCTCTTTATAGGCGAGAATCAGTGAATGGATGCTAGAGTTTATGGGTGAAAGTATGGTTAACAAACAAGGTATTTGCTATTGAAAGTATCTTCAATAAGCTATCCTCATAAGATAGCTATTAATTACAAAGTGGAGAAATCTGAAGAACTACCCAAACAGTAGGACACATTGAAGATTGTGAGAATATAGAATTTCAACTAACTGAGTTTCTAAAGATAAGATTGCCTTTTATTACCTGCTTATGAGTCAGGCAGTACCCTACTAAAGATTTACAAAGGTATTTGGTTGAGCTGAGCAGAGGAAGTGGGCTTTATATATACAAGGCAGAGAAAGGCTGTAGAAGGCAAAAAATAAAGTGCAAAAAATAGATTATTACAAAGCTATAGGGTTAAAAGATATATTCCTCTTTATCTGAAAGCAACTGTGCTCTTATAATGTGAATCCCTTAACAGGCTCTGGAATTAACCTACCACTTATTTTCAGACTTTTAATCTTGGTATATGGCTGGAGGGTATGTATGCATATTTTAGAGGAAGATAAAATTAAAAGGGAAAAATACAAATCCTGAAATATGATTTGGAAATAAGAGTTTATTTTCAGATGACATAATTTTAGTATAGGTGTGGCATATATATATGTATATGTATATGTATATGTATATATGTTGAAGCAATACAAACTGGAGGGAACAACAACAACAAAGGAACTGGGACAAAGAATCAACTGAAACAGTAAAGTTCTCCCCCAAACAATAATCCTCTGCTTTGAAAAACTTTAAAAAGACTCAGAAAAAGATACAAGACACGTATGGCAGAATGCATGAACTCTGGTGGGGTGGGGGCCATGGAAAGGGAAATGAGTCTAAATTGGACTGAGAAATGATGTATGAAATGCACAAAACTTCAATAAAAATATTTAAAACAATGATTTCTTAACATGCTATTCTCACATTAATCCAGGTAAACTCTGAGGCAAACATCTTTTGGTTGGTTGCTATGAATCTTTTGGAGACAAGTTAAATGAGTGACTGCATTCTGGTCTAGTCTGGTCAGTTGAGCCTTGTATAGGAGCTGAATCCAAAATAATGCATGGCCCTTGATAAATTTTAACACATCTTAGATGTCTCTTTGGAGAAGGACACAGCATTGTTTCTATTGTATTCTTAACAGAAAAGCATAATTTCAGTCTAATCATGAGAAAACCCAGCAACTCAGATTAGCCAGTTTACACAACTATTTACCAGTGTTTTCATTATGTTTTTATGTATATGAGTGTATTGTCTGCATATAAATACACCTGTGTTGTGTATTGCCCATGGAGGTTAGAAGAGGGTGTCAGATCCCCTGGAGCTAGAATTACAGACAGTTGTTAGCTGCCAGGTGGGTGCTAGGATTTGAACCCAGGTCCTCTGCAAGAGCAGCCAGTGCTCCTTAACTGGTGTGGCATCTCTCCAGCTCCTTACAAGTGTGTGTTTTTTTTTTTTTTTTTTTTAGTCATAAACTGGGCATGGTGGAGCATTTAGTCATAAACTGGGCACGGTGGAGCACTCTTAATCTCAGTACTCAGGAGACAGAGGAAGGCAGATCTCTGTGAGATCGAGGCCAGCCTGTTCTACATAGTGAATTCCAGGCAAGCTGGGTCTACAGGGAGACCCTGTCTAAAACAAACAAACAAACACAAACAAGTGTCAGTCATGAAAAACAGTAGAAAACTGAAGAATTATCATATGTGGAAATCGGTTACAGAAATATGAGAAGTTCTTTATTGGATTCTAGATTGAATATAGATCAAGAAAAGCATATTAGTGGGAAAATTATGAAATTTAGTAAGATTGGTAGGTTAATAATTTTAAGTATAGGTATCCTGGCTTCCATGGGCTGGAGGTATAGCTCAATAGGTAAAGTGTTTGTCTAGCATGGATGAAGTCCTAGGTTCAATCCCCAGCACTGCATAAAATTAGGGATGTGGTCCATGCCCTCTCAACACTTGGGAGGTAGAAGCAAGAGGATCAGAAATTCAGGGTCATCCTCAGCTACATGAGACTCCCTCAGATAATGAGCAAATCAAAGAATGAACTAAATAAATGTTTTGGTTTCCACAATTTGACTGTGATTATGTAATATGTTAATATTAAAGGCAAGTGGGTGAATGTTCTACAAAAGCTATTTTTGTAAGTTTCAAATATTTTCCAAAATATAGACTGGACAAAGACAGGTATGTTTCCTTAAAATTCAAAAGGTATTCCAGGGTGGTGGCGCATGCCTTTAATCCCAGCACTCAGGAGGCAGAGGTAGGTGGATCTCTATGAGTTCAAGGCCAGGCTGGTCTACATAGTGAGTTCCAGGCAGCTGGGGCTACAGGGAGACCTTGTCTCAAACACACACACACACACACACACACACACACACACACACACACACACAATCCTTTAGGATGATAAAGGACAAGTTTTTGATAGAGAGAAGGAAGTGTTGAAGTCCCTAAATCTATGATTATGTTTTAGGTAATTCTTTGAGCAGGTTCATTTATCCTCGATAAATTTTACAACAGTCATGAAAAATGTTGTCTTCTATAAGATAACTATAGATAACAGGATTCTGCATTTACTTCATTTTCTGTCTTACCTTTCTGTATGTGGACTTATTTTTATTTCAATTTGAAAGCTTGGTATGAGGTCCAATTATCACATTTTGTAAACAGTATCACAGATGACAGATATTTGCAGTTACTAAATTAGAGCAAGTCTATTCTTTACCTTAGGGTATGATTCTGTTTTTTTTTTTTTTAAGCCAATTTTTATTGAGCTTTGTGCATTTCATACAAAATTTCCAATCAAGTCTAGACCCATTCCCCAGGGCATGATTCTAAAGAAAGAATTCTGTAACTCAAGTTATTCAGGATTCTAGTCTACTAATGCCCTGTGTTGGCAACTTTTTAGCCAACACCTTTGGCTATTATAATTTGTTTGTTTAGGTCTTTTTGGGACAGGATCTCCCTGTAGCCCCAGCTAGCCTGGAACTCACTATGTAGACCTGGCTGGCCTTGAACTCACAGAGATCTGCCTGCCTCAGCCTCTTGAGTACTGAGATTAAAGGCATGTGCTACCACGTCTGGCTTTTTTTGGGGGTGGGGTGGGGGGGTTGTTTGGCTTTTTTTTTTTTTTTTTTTTTTTNCAAACAACACAAACACAAAACAAGTGTCAGTCATGAAAAACAGTAGAAAACTGAAGAATTATCATATGTGGAAATCGGTTACAGAAATATGAGAAGTTCTTTATTGGATTCTAGATTGAATATAGATCAAGAAAAGCATATTAGTGGGAAAATTATGAAATTTAGTAAGATTGGTAGGTTAATAATTTTAAGTATAGGTATCCTGGCTTCCAATGGGGGCTGGAGGTATAAGCTCAATAGGTAGAGTGTTTGTCTAGCATGGCATGCAAGTCTAGGTTCCATTCCCAGCACTGCGAAAAATTTAGGGTGTGGTCCATGCCCCTCTCAACACTTGGGAGGTAGAAAGCAGAGAATCAGAATTACAGGGTCATCCTCAGCTTACATGAGACTCCCTCAGATAATGAGCAAATCAAAGAATGAACTAAATAAATGTTTTGGTTTCCACAATTTGACTGTGATTATGTAATATGTTAATATTAAAGGCAAGTGGGTGAATGTTTCTACAAAAAGCCTATTTTTGTAAGTTTTCACATATTTTCCAAATATGACTCGGGACAAAGACAGGTATGTTTCCTTAAAATTCAAAAGGTATTCCAGGGTGGTGGCGCATGCCTTTAAGCCCGCCTTCAGAGGCGAAGGTAAAAGGCAGTGGATACTCATGAGTTCAAGGGCCAGGCTGGTCGACATAGTGAGTTCCGAGCAGCGGGGCTTACAGGGGAGACTCTGTCTCAAACACACACACCACACACACACACACCACACACGAGCACACACACACACAATCCTTTAGGAGGATAAAGGACAAAGTTTTTGATAGAGAGAAGGAAGTGTTGAAGTCCCTAAATCTATGATTATGTTTTAGGTAATTCTTTGAGCAGGTTCATTTATCCTCGATAAATTTTACAACAGTCATGAAAAATGTTGTCTTCTATAAGATAACTATAGATAACAGGATTCTGCATTTACTTCATTTTCTGTCTTACCTTTCTGTATGTGGACTTATTTTTATTTCAATTTGAAAGCTTGGTATGAGGTCCAATTATCACATTTTGTAAACAGTATCACAGATGACAGATATTTGCAGTTACTAAATTAGAGCAAGTCTATTCTTTACCTTAGGGGTATGATTCTGTTTTTTTTTTTGTTTAAGCCAATTTTTATTGAGCTTTGTGCATTTTCATAAAAATTTTCCAATCAAGTCTAGACCCATTTCCCAGGGCATGATTCTAAAGAAAGAATTCTGTAACTCAAGTTATTCAGGATTCTAGTCTACTAATGCCCTGTGTTGGCAACTTTTTAGCCAACACCTTTGGCTATTATAATTTGTTTGGTTTTAGGTCTTTTGGGACAGGATCTCCTGTGCCCCAGTAGAGCCTGGAAACTCACTATGTATACCTGGCCGGCCTTGAACTCAAGAGATCTGGCCTGCCTCCTCCTCTTGAAGTAACTGAGATTAACAGGCATGTGGCTACCCCACCTTTGCTTTTTTTGGGGGTGGGTGGGGGGGTTTGTTTTGGCTTTTTTTTTTTTTTTTTTTTTTTTTTTTTTTTGTTTTTTTTTTTTTTTTTTTTTTCTTTTTGAGACCAGGGGTCTTCCTCTGTAAGCTCCAGCTGTCCTGGAATGTGCTATGTGACCAGGCTGGCCTGAACTCACAAAGATCTTGCCTGCCTCTGCTCCCGAGTGCTGGGATTAAGGTGTTCCAACACCACACCTGCTCCGGCTTTTTTAAGATGTATATAGGTATAAATGTGTGGATATGGCACATGAGTTTAGGGTTGCAGCTGGGAAAGGACAAAGGCCAATAGTCTATAGGCCCTAAGCACTGTTCATTGTACTATTATAACATTTGGTGGGGGGGGTTGAGGCCAAGTCTTCCCCTGTTGGCCCCAGTGGGCCTGGAGAACGTGCTATGTATAGATAGAAAAACCACACTGCCCTGAACTCATAGATCTGCCTGGACCTCTGCCTCCCAAGTGTCAGCTATTAAAGGTGTATACCACCATACCTGGCCTTTTATGGTTTTTTGGTGGAACAGGATTCTCCTTGTAACCGCAGCTAGGCCTGGAATTTACTATGTAGACCAGGCTGGCCTCTGAACTCACCGAGATCCTCCGACTACTGCCCAGAGTATTAGATAAAGGCATGCACCACAACCCCCAGCTATAACATTCGTATTTAGTAAAAGTAACATTTATAAACGGAATCATGGTCCTGTCTTTTATCTCCAGTCCAGGGGAACCGGACACACCCCTCTTCTGACCTCGAAGCATTGCATGGTGCACCAACTCTACATCACAAAAAAAAAAAGAGTACACTCATTGCACATAAAAAAATAATAGAAGAATTATGAAAAAGGAATATGGTTCCTATATAGGCAACTTTCACAGTATTTTTTTTTTTTTTTTTTTTTTTTGTCTCTTTAAGACAGGGTCTCCCTTTAGTCTCAGCTGGCCTGGAACTCATTCTGTTGACCAGGCTGGCCTTGAACTCACAGAGATCCACCTGCCTCTGCCTCCCAAGTGCTAGGATTAAAGGCATGTGCCTTTAACGCCCAGCTCACAGTAAACTTTTTTTAATTAATTAATTTTTTTTAAAATTTTTGTATGTGTATGAATGTACTGCCTGCATGCAGGTCTGTGCGCCGTGTCGTGCAATGCCACGGAGATCAGAAGAGGGTCTCGGATTCCCCTGGAACTGGAGTTCTCCTGGAATTGGAGTTGCAGACGGTTCTCAGCCACCATGTGGGTGCTGGGGATTGAACCCGGGTCCTCTGCAAGAGCAGTCGGTGCTCTTAACCGCTAGGCTATCTCTCCAGCCCATTAATTAATTTTTTAAGCCTTTTTTTTATTGAGCACATTTCCTACATTTCTTAATCAAATTTAGACTCATTCCCCCATCCATGCCCACCCGTCATGTCCCCCCTCCCCCTGTCAGAGCTCATGGATTCTGTCATACACAAGTTCTGTCTTGCATCTTTTTCTCAGTCTTTTATAACCTTTTCGATGCACAGGTTTAACACAGTAAATTTTTAAAATTGTACTTTAATCTTGATTTTTCAGCTGGTAAGAGACTTCAGTTAGACTTGATGGTGAAGGACTCCTTTCCCTTCCCATGTTCCTTTAATTTTCCCTTTCTTTCTATTCTGCTGCAAAATGATGTATATGGTCTTAGTTCAGGTCAAGCAAGTCAACACTGTCTTCTTGTTTCAACTCCTATTGAATGAAAATGTGTTCTTTTCAGTGGTCTACTTAATGCTGTTTTTCTAATTTTTGTCCTTTTTGCTGGTGATTGCACTGTTCAGAATGGCCACAGATGTAGCACTGAAGTGGTGGCTAGTACTTCTGTTACAGGAAGCTTTTCTTCTTAAGGAGAAAATACTTGGGTTAGATAATAAAAATTCAGGTGTGGAGTTATACAGATAGGACTCAGTACTATCAGCCATGAGTTCATGGTTAAGGAATCATTAATACATATTCATATAAAATAAGGTTTAGTTAAGTAAACATCAAAAAAAAAAAAAAAAAGAACCACTCTGCATGGATCTGCTTACGAAAATGCGACAAAAGGGTCTTAGAAACTTAACCCTGTATTTGTCTTAGGAGCAATAGTTCCATATTCATTAGTTTAGTATTTACAGTGGCCTGAAAAACATATCAATACTGGGTCATCTAATGTAAAACATATCAATACTGGGTAATCTAATGTAAATCATATAGTTTTAAATATATGAGAAATGTAGACCAGGCTGGCCTTGAACTCACAGAGATCCGCCTGCCTCTACCTTCTGAGTGCTGTGATTAAAGCTTTTTTTTGGGGGGGGGTCTTTTTAAGACCCCCTGTAGCCCAGCTGTCCTGGAACTCACTCTATAGACCAGGCTGGGCTTGAACTCACAAAGATCCGCCTGCCTCTAAATTTTAAGACTATATTTAACTATTGGTTTTCTAGATATGAAATCTGATTGAACAGGGAAAAAGATTTACACATCTATCCTAGCACTTGGGAGGCAGAGGCAGGCGGATCTTTGTGAGTTCAAGGCCAGCCTGGTCTACAGAGTTGAGTTCCAGGACAGCTGGGACTATAGGGAGACCCTGTCTCGAAAAGACCCCCCCCAAAAAAAGAAGAAGAAATTGCCTTTAGTGGAGGATCTCTGTGAGCTGGGGCTACGGGGAGACTATATCTCAAAAAGATACCCCCTCAAAAGAAGCAATTGTGTGTGTGTTTGTTGTTGTTTGTTTGTTTTGTTTTGTTTTGTTTTTGTTTTTTCAATACAAGGTACCCCCTGTAGCTCCAGCTGTCCTGGAACTTGATATGTAGACCAGTCTGGCTTTGAACTCACAAAGATCTGCCTGCCTCTGCCTCCCAAGTGCTGGGATTAAAGGCGTGCACCACCATGCCCCATTTATGTGTTCTATTTTATTATTTTATTTTTATTTTTTAATTTTATTTATTTTCTATGTGTATGAATGTACTGTCTGCATGCAGGTTTGTGCACCCGTGTCATGCAATGCCAAGGAGGTCAGAAGAGGGTGTCAGATTCCCCTGGAACTGGAGTTCTCCTGGAATTGGAGTTACAGACGGTTCTCAGCCTCCATGTGGGTGCTGGGGATCGAACCCGGGTCCTCTGCAAGAGCAGTCGGTGCTCTTAACCACTAGGCCATTTCTCCAGCCCATATGTGTTCTATTTTTTTTTTTTTTTTTTTTTTTTTTTTTTTTTTTTTTTTGTGTTCTTG
>VZQC01000325.1:281649-318120 GCA_009823505.1 Rhizomys pruinosus
AAAAAAAAAAAAAAAAAAAAAAAAAAAAAAAAGACTCAATAGATGGAAGGAGAATTTTAGGAATTTGGAGGTAGGGAGATGAATGGAACTAAAGCTCTGCCACAAACCAGGCACTTTCCTTTCTGGTCTCCAACCGCACACCAAGCTCCCAGAAAAGGACAGCCTTCTAATGTTCATCGATTTTGGGAAAATAGGGATGGCTGGTGGGGGACTGTTGATTTTTGGGGGGATGGGAGATGGTATTAGGTAAAGAGGAATACTCAAGAAATTGGTAGGTTATAGTGCAATATTTAAAAATGTAAAAAATAAATAAATAAAATGTAATGTCGCTGGGCGTGATGGCTCACACTGTTAATCCCAGCACTCCGGAGGCAGAGGCAGGCAGATCTCTGTGAGTTCAAGGCTAGCATGGTCTACAACGTGAGTTCCAGGACATCTGCATCTGGGGCTGCAGGGAGACCCTGTCCCAAAAAGACACACACAAAAAAGTAAGGTTATTTAAAACTCAATAAATGCTTTTCATTTTTTAAATTTTATTTATTTTTGTATGTGTATGAATGTACTGTCTCCATGTAGGTTTGTGCACCCATGTCGTGCAGTGCCTCAGAGGTGTTGGATTCCCCTGGAACTGGAGTTAAAGACTGTTTTCAGCCGCTTTGTGGGTGCTGGGGATCGAACCCAGGTCCTCTGCAAGAGTGGTCCGGGCTCTTAACTTCTAGGCCATCTCTCCAGCCCCAATGCTTTTCTGATACTGAATTCTATTCCTGGAATTTTGGGTGTCCTGATGATACATGGGAAATCAGGGCTCCTTCTTAGGGTTCTTAGCCTCATTAATAGAAGGATTTAAGAATGCACTCAAATGGGCGTGGTGGTGCACACCTTTAATCCTAGCATTTGGGAGGCAGAGGCAGGCAGATCTCTGTGAGTTCAAAGCCAGCCTGGTCTACATAGCAAGTTCCAGGACAGCTGGAGCTGGAGACCCTGTCTCAAAAAGACCAAAAAAAAAAAAAATAAATAAATAAAAATAATAATAATAATAATGGACTCACAATAATATTAGTTTAAAACAAAAAAACTCTGAAGCTGCCCAGGGGAGGAGAATGCAAAAGCTGCCTGTTTAAAGCATGGAGGTCAGACACATGATGGGAAGGATTGCTTTAGAGAGAATAATGAAACCTAAAATGTTGGAGCCCAAAGGGAAAGAACACTTAGAAAAGAGATAAGGAAACAGAAGAGGTTTCTGTTTCTTCAGAAGAATTCTGAAGAATTCAGAAAGGTGGGCAGACCTTTGAAGTTTCTTGTCTGTCCAGAAAAGCTTCTGCAGTCAGGGCCGTGATTCCAGGCAGGAAATATTCACCATCTCATTAAATTCCTAATTATTCCACCTATCTCCTTAGCTTAAGGAACCATCTTTCCTAAGGATGGACCATTAGCCAGGTGGTTGACCTGGCCCAGCTAGAATGTTGGGCCTCCATCCAGGTAGTCTCTTGGCTTTTTTAAAAATTTATTTATTTTCTATGTGTATCAATGTACTGTCTGCATGTAAGTTGGTGCACCCGTGTCGTGGAATGGCGTGGAGGTCAGATTCCCCTGGAACTGGAGTTAAAGATGGTTCTCAGCCACCATGTGGGTGCTGGGGATTGAACCCGGGTCTTCTGCAAGAGCAGTCGGTGCTCTTAACCACTGAGCCATCTCTCCAGCCCCATGGAGTTTGCTCTTAAATGAACTTTCTTACTACTGTAACAGAAACGCTTGCACTTAGGAGGCAGAGGCAGGCGGATCTTTGTGAGTTCAAGGCCAGCCTGATCTACAGAGTGAGTTCCAGGACAGCTGGGACTACAGGAAGACCCTGTCTCGAAAAGACCAAAAAAAAAAAAAAAAAGAAAAAAAAGAAATGCTTGCAAAGGAACATGACCCATAGCTGCTATTTTGTCTTCTATACCTAATTTGAAGTGCTCACCATAGAGTCTTGTAGCCTTTTCCACCGTCTGATCATTATTTAAATTTGTTGTTGTAAAGTAATAGAGATAGAGAGCTATGTTTTAATAAGGAAGGACTAAAAACAGGAGGATAAGATGAACCACAGACTAAGGCTGTCTCTCATACTTTATGACCTCCCTTCCAGAAGCAGCATTGACAGGTAAAATATTAAAAATTTACATGGCTAGACTCAATGTTACTGGGGGAATCTGGGTCCCTTCTTGGGGTTCTTAGTTTCATTAATAAAAGTATTTAGGAATGGTTTCCTCAGCTGCTGCCAAGGTGCTCGGTCCTTCGGAGGAAGCTAAGGCGGCGTTGGGGTGAGGCCCTCACTTCATCCAGCGACTAGCACCGCTGGTGTCAATGTTGAACCTTTTTGGCCTGGCTTTTGCAAAGGCCTTGGCCAGTGTCAACATTGGGAGCCTCATCTGCAATGTAGGGGTCGGTGGACCTGCTCCCGCAGCTGGTGCTGCCCCAGCAGGTGGTCCTGCCCCCTCTACTGCTGCTGCCCCAGCTGAGGAGAAGAAAGTGGAGGCCAAGAAAAAAGAATCAGAGGAATCTGATGACAACATGGGCTTCGGTCTTTTTGACTAAACCTGTTAACATGTTCATTAAAAAGCTGGACCTGGGGGCTGGAGAGATGGCCTAGCGGTTAAGAGCGCCGACCGCTCTTACAGAGGACCCAGGCTCGATCCCCAGCACCCACATGGCGGCTGAGAACCGTCTGTAACTCCAATTCCAGGAGAACTCCAGTTCCAGGGGAATCCAACACCCTCTTCGGACCTCCGCGGCATTGCACGACAAGGGTGCACAAACATACGTCCAGACAGTACATTCATACACATACAGAAATAAATAAAATTAAAAAATAAAAATAAAAAAAAGCTGGTACGTTGGGGAAAAAAAGTATTTAGGAATGGACTTAAATGGGAGCTTGACGATGATTTATTAGAGTATAAAAGAAACATCTCGGCCGGGTGTGGTGGCGCACGCCTTTAATCCTAGCACTCGGGAGGCAGAGACAGGCAGATCTTTGTGAGTTCAAGGCCAGCCTGGTCTACAGAGTGAGTTCCAGGACAGCTGGGGCTACAGGGAGACCCAGACAAAAAAGAAAAAAAAATAGAAACATCTCAAAGCAGACCACCTGTAAAATTCGGCAGCTGCCCAGAGGAAGGAAATGGAGAAGAGAAAGAGAAAAAGCCATGCCATTTGAATTAAGTGGGCATGTTGGTCAGTTGCATGGCAGATAAGGAACCACATGGCAGGGAGAAGAACTTTAGAGAAGGAATGAAAAACCTCAGAGTGCCAGAGAATGCATACTTTGGCTAGCATCCCAAAGAAAGTAACAGAAAAGAAAAAGTTATACCTTTCTGAGTCAAGACTCAGCAAAAAGGCAGACTCAACAGAAACTCAAGGTGGCTTGTAAAGACTGCACTAGAGGGATGGAATTCTGAGAAGGAAAAACACATTACCTCTTTAAAGGGCTAATTATTTCATCTGTCTCTTAGCATGACTTAAGATGAACCCACTTTCCTGAGGGGTTGTTCCTTGGCCAGGTGATTGACTGCCCAACTGTGTTAATGCTAAAGGAGGGGACAATGGCTCTCCACTTAGTTATTTTTTTTCTTTCCCCCCTCTAGGAGACAACAGCCTTCCCTTAATGGGCCTGACTACTACTATGACAAAAAATTGAAGTTAATGGGGTCAAGGGGCAGGGGGAATAGGACAGAACCAAAGAGGTGGCTCAGCAGTTAAAAGCACTATCTGTTTTTGCGAGGACCTGGGTTCAGTTCCCAACATCTACTAAATAAGGAACCTATTGTCAGTGAACAAGTGAAAAACACATTAAGTGCCAGAATGTGGGATAGAAAAAAATTGGGGATTTTACGTTAACAACTGAATACTAGAAGCCATGTATCATTTAGACCAGAGTTGTAGGGCAGAAGTCTTGGTTTTGCCACCTGTTCCAATTCTCCATTTAGATAAATGAGTAGGGGCTAAGGAGATAGTTCATCAGTACAAAAGTGTGAGGTTTCCACCCCCATGTAAAAGGATGGCTGTGCAGCCCTGTAATCCCAGTGTTGTGGGGGTAGAGACAAGTAGCCAGCCTGGCCAAAATGTGGAGCTTCAATGAGAGACTTTCTCAAAGGAATAAAGCAGCAAGTTGATAGGGCAGGATGCCTAATGTCCTCCTTTGGCCTCTGTACATGAAGGCACACACATACACAAAGAGTGGGCATGGGGGAGAGAGGGAGGAGGGAAGAACGGAGTTGAATAATGGTTAAAAGCAGGGAAAGGAGTTTTAATCAATGCATGGATTGGAAAGGGGAATACAAAAAGCGGTAAAAAAAAAAAAAAAAGAAAGAAAAATGAAAAGGGTCCAGTAACTAACTCTTAAGTTCATTTTCAGGGTACTGACATGAGTTTACTTATTTTAGACAGTACCATTGCTCTAGATAGCATATAGAACCTTGGTTAAGAGAGAATGTGGAGAAACCAATAAAGCAAGCTGTCAAAGTTGTACCGAAAACCCAGCTGTCAGGAGGTAGAGGCAGGTGGATCTCTGTGAGATCAGGCCCAGCCTGGTCTATGTAGTAAGTTCCAGGTTCCAGGTGGGCTGGGACTAGGGAAACCCTGTTGAAAACAGACAGACAGATAGGCAGACAAAACACAAAGTTGTACGGGCAAAAAATAACAGTCCAGACCAGGATTGCGCATTGGATAGAGAATGGTGTATATAGGTTAAGAGTGGAGCTATATTATATTGAAGGTAAAAAATAATTTGATTTATTCATTGATCAGCTGCATTATGTACTTGGCAATGCAAATTTTACAGTGAACATGCTGTATTTTTGGAGGCCAAAATAGTTAAGTTAATGAAACCTTGTTGGTATCTTTTTTTTTTTATTACTGAGCCTTAAAACTAAAAATTTCTATACTGTCGTTTCTTCACTTCATGTGCACATTTTTTTCCATCTTCATAGCACTAGTTAAGAATTGGATTATATCTTTGCTAAACTGTGATGGGAAATACTTTGGGATTTTGTTTGTTTGTTGCTGGTAAGGTAGTATCATCTCTTTAGGATATTCAAAAGTGTTGCTTTGTCTGATCAAGAGGCAAGCAAGTCCCATGTCTGAATTTCATTACTGCTGGACCTCCAGAATCTTCAATGCTTGTATTAGTCAGGATTATCTAGAGAATAAGGATTATTAGAAGAGAGGTAGGTAGCCGGGTGTGGTGGCGCACGCCTTTAATCCTAGCACTCAGTAGGCAGAGGCAGGCAGATCTTTGTGAGTTCAAGGCCAGCCTGGTCTACAGAGCGAGTTCCAGGACAGCTGGGGCTACAGGGAAACCCTGTCTCAAAAAGACCAAAAAAAAAAAAAAAAGAAGAGAGGTAGGTAAATAGAGGATTGATGGAAGGATAGGTAGAGGAGGTTTTTTTAATGGGATTTGGCTTATGTTCTTTTGTGGGGGGCTGGCTTATGTTCTTAAGGAGACTAAGAAATCTTATGATAGACTCTTTAACCTCAAGAAGCAGGAAAGCCAGTAGTATAATTCAGTTGAGTATGAAAGACTGAGGATCAGAGGAGCCAGTTTGTATTTCAGAGGTAGAGATCTGAGAATTGGTCTTCCTTGGGGTCTGAGGATCCTTAGCTTTACCATCCAAAGGCAGGGTAAGTTTGGTGATCCAGCTTAAGAAACACAAAAGACTTGGGCTGGAGAGATGGCTCAGTGGTTAAGAGTGCCGACTGCTCTTGCAGAGTATCCGAGTTCGATTCCCAGCACCCACATACAGCTTTAATTTTCTCAGCAATGTAGTTTTCAGTATATAAATCCTATACTTGTTTTATTAAGATGAATGTTAATTTTATTCTTTTAATACTATTTTGGATTGTTTATTACTAGTGGATAGAAACCCAATTGCTTTTTTAAAATGTTTATTTTTTTGTGTGTCAAGTTGACAAAGGGTCAATTGTGCTAGATAGCTTGAGTGTCAACTCGACATGCCTGGGTTGAGGGAGCCTCAATTGGGGAATTGGCTCCATTGAACTGGCCTGTGGCCACGTCTGTGGAGTATTGTCTTGATTGTTGAGCAGTGCGGGAGGACCCAGCCCACAATGGGTGGTGCCACCCCTGGGCAGGTTGTTGCGTAGGGTATAAGAAAGCAGGCTGGGCATGGGCCAGGAGAGCAAGCCAGTAAGCAGCATTCCTCCATGGCCTGTGCCTCAACTCCTGCCTCCAGGCTCCTGTCCTACCTTGGGTTCCCTGAGTGATGAACTACGACCCAGGAGATGTGAGCTGAATAAACCCTTTCTTCCCCCCAAAAGAAAAAAAAAGTTTATTTTTATTTTATATATATGAGTGTTAGGCCTGCATATGTGTAATTGTACCAATGTTGTACAGAGCTCGAGGAGGACAGAAGAGGGCATTGGATTCTCTGGAACTGGAGTTAATGGACAGTTGTTAGCTGCCATGTATATGCTGGGTCCACCACAAGCACAGCCAGTGCTCTTAACTACTGTGCCTTCTCTCCAGCACTGGCAGTGCTGTTGATTTTTATATCTTGATCTTGTATTCTGGAGTATTGCTGAACTTACCAGCTTTAATCCCTAGAATTTGCTATGTCCTTGCTTCTTCCTCTCTTAATTTGATATCTTCTATTTCTCTGATTTTTAATTTTAATTTTTACCTAATTTCCTAATATAATGTTTAATGGAAGTGAAGGACCCAACATCTTTATCTTAATCTTGATCTTGGGGAGGTTTTTTTCCCCTCAGTTTTCCCACTATTAAGTATGGTGTTGTGGATTTTTCATCAAAATTTTTCTGTTCCATGTTTGTTGAACCGTTTAAAATCTTTTTTTTTTAAAGTGTAAAACAGGAAAAGGATATACTTTTTTTTATGTGTAGTTTGTGCACCCATGTAGTGCAGTGCTGCAGAGGTCAGAAGAGGGCGTCAGATTCCCCTGGAACTGGAGTTAAAGACGGTTCTTAGCTGCCATGTGGGTGCTAGCAATTGAACCCGGGTTCTCTGCAAGAGCAGTCGGTGCCGTTAACCGCTGAGACATCTCTCCAGCCCCAGGGAAAGGATGTTTATTTATTGTGGCCACATAGGGAAGAGGGACAGAGAGATCCATTGACTTCCCCAAGTCCTTCTTCCTTGTTGAACTTTTTTGAGACAGGATCTCTCTGTAGCCCCAGCAGGCCTGGAACTAACTTTCTAGATAAGGCTGGCTTAGATCTCACAGAGATCTAAGATCCACCTGTCTCTTCCTCCCAAGTGCTGAAATTAAAGGTGTGTGACCTTATATATTCTTGACATCATAATCATCAAATAGTATTTATGTTATCCCATGTAGAAAACACTAATGATAATCTTTCAGTGTCTTCTTATTTTCTTTCTTTCTATTCTGAGTCATGAGTATTTTTTAATGAAATTGTTTTTAATCATTGTACTGTAATTTTCATCACTCAAATTAATTATTTTCATTGTTTATATTTTCATTTACAACAAAAATGTGTTCCCTAACTAGAAACTCACAGTACTGTGTAAATTGTAAGAAGTTTTAAATGTTATCATTTTGACTGTTTTATTTGAGATACTTGTTCATATTCCTATAAATATATATAGTACTAATTGCTTAGTAAATTCCCACAATAAATGGAAAATTGGTTTGTTTGTTTACAAATGGTAATATTTCTCAGGGTACTAGTAAAAAAATTACAAGGGTTAAAAGTTTGGTAAAGGACTGGGCATGTAGGTGCAAGCCTTTGATCCCAGCTTTGGGAGGTGGAGGCAGGTGGATCCCTGAGAGATAAAAGCCAGCCTGTGTCCTGGGAGGGATGTGACTAGGAGACCCTGTCAGAAAAAAACAAAACCAAAACACTGGGCACACACCTTCAATCCCAGCACTGGGGAGGCAGAGGTAGGCGATCTCTGTGAGTTCAAGGCCAACCTGGTCCACATAGAGAGTTCTAGGAGCCAGAAGTACAGGGAGACCCTGTCTCAAAAAGACCAAAAAATGTTTGGAAGGATACATAAGTATTTATCTATGAAGATTAAGATGGCCAGATATTTCCAGAATAGAAGGGATAATGAGAACTTTTGAGCAAGTTTGCAAAAGATCTGAGTGGAGTCATAGAGATACAGTGCTATAAAAATTGTTACACATGGTGCTTACTGGACCTTATTTGGTGACCATGGGAAGGGAAGACCCCAGTGTGGAGCACAAGGGCAGGACTGATGGTTGTTTGGGCTTGCCAAGGAGGAGCCTTCAAACACTTCCTTAAGGAAATCATGACATCATTCAGCCAGGTGTAGACACTGATGTCATCGTTCCAAATTCCAGCAAGGCTTTCCAGTGACTTCAAGCTCCAAGACCCTTCTCTGGCTCCTCTGAAGTTATATTCAAATATTTTTGAAATTAAAACAGTGTTTGAAGTTTTTATATTTCCAGAAGAAGGTTATATAGGCAAAGCATATTTCTGTAATATTCAAAAATTCATTCTTCTTTCAAGAGTCGCTGGAGAGATGGCTCAGTGGTTAAGAGCGCCGACTGCTCTTCTGCTCTTGCAGAGGACCGGGGTTCGATTCCCAGCACTCACATGGCCGGGTGTGGTGGCTCATGCCTTTAATCCCAGCACTCGAGAGGCAGAGGTAGGCGATCTCTGTGAGTTCAAGGCCAGCCTGGTCTTGCAGCAGCAAGCTGTAGGTTCATTAAAAAAGACCTTGTCTCAGTAAGTGGAGAGCAATAGAAGAAGACAACCCAACATCAGCCTCTAACCTCCACATATGAATGCATAGATGAGCACACCTGCACACACGAATACAGCATGACCACCCATTTCAAAGTGGATGGAAAAAAGAGTCATCCACAGCCTTCCTATGAATATATTTATTTATGCATTCATTACTTATCTATATAGGATATTAGTACCTTGAGAGAATGATAATATTTGACTCATGCCATATTCCCAGATTTAGAATACTGTCTGGAACATAACAGGAACTTCTAACTATTTTTGTCTTTTTGAGACAGGGTCTCCCTGTAGCCCTAGCTCTCCTGGAACTCACTATGTAGATCAGGCTGGTCTTGAACTCACAGGGATCCACTTACCTCTGCCTCCCAAGTGCTGGGATTAAAGGCATTAATAACTAATTTTATATGTATATATTAACTCTTTAATGGCTGTTTGTTATGCCATTCCAGGATATAAAAGCCTCTTAGAGGCTTGGGTCTTTCTTATATCCTTTTGTATAGCTTTGTTTTTAGTACAAAACAATACATTTTATTGTTTTTGACAGCTAGGAGTAACTGACATTTTGTCAAAGTGGGGTATATGTGCACATTTGTCTGTATGCATATATATGTTAATCAACTTTTGGTTGCTTTAGGAATCCTTGCAGATAAAGAGTTAAAATAGCGAGGCAGAGGCAGGCGGATCTCTGTGAGTCCAAGGCCAGCTTGGTCTACAGAGTGAGTTTCCAGGACAGCTGTGGCTACAGGGAGACCCTGTCTCGAAAAGACCAAAAAAAAAAAAAAAACAACAAAAAAAAGACTGTTATCCTTAAAAATCCCACATGCAGAGTTCGCTCTTGGCTGGCATATGGAAATTTGTATTTTGGAAGTGCTCCCACCATTCCTTAACTGATAAAAGTAGTTTACCTAAATTCTTCCTGTAAACATTCTAATTTATATTAACCAATTCTTCTGAGTTTTGGTATGTGGTAGGCTAAGGATACCTACATGACTAACCATCCAATAAAAACTTTGGACACTTCAGTTCTTAGTTAGACAACATGTCACATGTTTCAGAACTCAGCACTGAGGGAATTGTGTTCTGTGTGATGCCATGAATAGAAGACTTAGGAAGCTTGGACCTTGTTTCCTTTAGACATTGAATCTTATAGATTTTCTCCATGTTAATTTTGGTTTGTATCATTTTGCTGTTATAAATTGTAGCTTTGGGGGCTGGAGAGATGGCCTAGCGGTTAAGAGCGCCGACTGCTCTTGCAGAGGACCCGGGTTCGATCCCCAGCACCCACATGGAGGCTGAGAACCGTCTGTAACTCCAATTCCAGGAGAACTCCAGTTCCAGGGGAATCCGACACCCTCTTCTGACCTCCAGGGCATTGCACGACACGGGTGCACAAACCTGCATGTAGACAATACATTCATATAAATAAATAAATAAATAAATAAATAAATAAATAAATAAATAAAATATAAAAAATAAAAATAAATAAATTGTAGCTTTGAATATAGCTATATGCTGAGTTCTGTGAATCTCAGGAGCTCTAGTGCACCATTAGATTCAGGAAATCCTAAACAGACTCTTCTGAAGATATTAATATGTCCCTGTTGTGTTCTTTGAAATTATGAGAATGCTGAGCAAAATGATAATTTAATTTTTTTGTAATCTGGATATAAAATATATAAACTAAGGGTATGGTATGGTGGCACACTCCCTTAATAACAGCAGAGGCAAGCAGATCTCCGTGAGTTCAAGGCCAGCCTGGTTCACATACCAAGTTCCAGGTAAATCAGGGAGATTGTGTGTGTGTGTGTGTGTGTGTGTGTGTGTGTAATGTCCGTGACTGATAAACAAAATAAAGACTGAGCCATAGCTGAACAGAGGACTTGTTTAGTATGTACAAGATTCTAAAGGTAGAGAGTATTGAAGAAGAAATCCATAGTTGACCTCTGGCCTACACAAACATACACACACATACACACATAAACCACACACGAAAAGAAAAGAAAAAAACAAGATACTCTTTCCTTCATATATTTTGTAGCTGGATTGTAGTGATGCTCTGATACCATAGTTATGTTTGTCCTGAGGCATTTGTGTTCTGGGAAAAGGATATTGTTGCTTTTGGTTATTCAGTTATTTGTCCCATGGCTACAAGGTTCCTGTGTTGTTTATTTTAGATAGTTCATTTTGACACTTAGATAAACAGAAGCCAAGCACACAAGCAGAGGCAGAATCAGTCCCTGAACTTTGTTCTAGGGTAGAGATAAGACACTTAGACTTCTTCAGTACAGATAAACATATCACAACTACTGGAAAATAAGTGTTGTGAGACTCTTGGATTGTTTAGATATAGAATTGTAGTGAAGATTTTAAAAAGTCCTGCTAAGTGTTGTGTCTCATGCCTGTATTCCTGGGATTAAGGAGGCTTAGCCCAAGAATTTTGAGTTCGAGGCCAGCCCAGCTTACATAGTGAGTTTCAGACCAGTTTGGGCTACAAAATGAGACTATAAAAAAGTAAAAGCAAGAAAAGTTTCCTATTAGCCAAACTTCAGGGAAATTGACATCCATTCATAGTGAATTTTAACAGATGTTCAGAGTAGCAATCATTTCTTTCATTCCTACTTTTTAAAAACATTATTATTATTATTATTATTATTATTATTATTATTATTTTGGTTTTTCAAGATAGTGTATCGTTGTACCCTTGACTGACCTGGACCTTGCTATATAGATCAGGCTGGCCTGGATCTCACAGAGATCATCTGCCTCTGCCTTCTGAGCATTGGTACTAAAGACATGCGGCACGTGCCACTGGGCCAGCTTCTACTTTTTTTTTTTTTTTTTTCCTTTTGAAAACAAGTCCGTTCCTGTTGCCCTAGCTGGCCTGGAACTCACTTTGTAGGCCATGCTGGCCTGGATCTCATAGAAGTTCACTTGGCTCTGCTTCTGCCTCAGTATTGTTGGGATTAAAGGCCTATGACACCATGCCCAGCTCCTACTTTTAAAATCTTATTAAAACAGTTTTTGGCCAGGCATGTGGTGTCACACGCTTTTAATTTCAGCACTCAGGATGCAGAGGCACGTCGATCTCTCTGAGATTAAGGCCAGCCTGGGCTACTTAGTGAGTTCTAGGCCAGCTGGGGCTACGCAGAGACTTTGTCTCAAAAAGAAAAACAAAACAAACCACCCAGGTAGCTTATTTTTTTACATAGAGCTTTTTGCATTCAGGAAACCAAAAATTTTTTTTGTTTTGGTCAATTTGTGAGGCAGGGGCCTCCCTTATCCCGCGGGGCCTGGAGCCTTCACTTTGTAGAACTAGGCTGGCCTTGAACCAAGAATCCGCTGCCTCGGGGGGGGGGGGCCCGTCCCCCGGGGGACCACTCCCGGTGCTGGGATCAAAGGCGTGCATTAAAACCATGCCTGTCTAAACCAAGTTTTTTTTTTTTTTTTTGTCTTTTTCGAGACAGGGTCTCCCTGTAGCCCCAGCTGTCCTGGAATTCACTCTGTAGACCAGGTTGGCCTTGAACTCACAAAGATCCGCCTGTCTCTGCCTCCCAAATGCTAGGATTAAAGGCTTGCACCACCACGCCCGGCTTAAACCAATTTTTTTTAAACTTTTTTTCCTTTTTTTTAATTGTTTATTTATTTATTTATTTATTTATTTATTTATTTATTTATTTATTTATTTCTGTATGTGTATGAATGTACTGTCTGCATGCAGGTTTGTGCACCTGTGTTGTGCAATGCCGCGGAGGTCAGAAGAGGGTCTCGGATTCCCCTGGAACTGGAGTTCTCCTGGAATTGGAGTTTCAGACGGTTCTCAGCCACCATGTGGGTGCTGGGGATCAAACCTGGGTCCTCTGTAAGAGAGGTCAGTGCTCTTAATCACTAGGCCATCTCTCCAGCCCTAAACCAATTTTTATATTCATTTGTTTTTCTAACTTGTAGAAAACTCATGCCTCCTTTCTGTCCTCTTGTTTCATAAACATTTGTACAATATTTGTATTAATTATGTGTATTTTACTTTCATTATATCCTTTAAAAATATTCTTAATTTAATTATGTGTGTGGCCATGTGCATGTGAGTGCAGGTGCCCACAGAGTCCAAGAAGAGTTTCCAAACCTAACACTGGTCCTCTGTAAGTGCAGTGCACACTTTTAGCCACTACCCTGTCTCATCAGTGCCTCCTCTGTCTGTCTGTCTGACTGTCTTTCTGTCTTTCTCCCTTCCCCTTCCCCTCTCTCTCTTTCCCCCTTCTCTCTCTCCTTCCCCTCTCTCCTTCCCTTCCCTTTTCCTTTCTTCCTTTCCTTCCTTCCTTTTTCCTCCCTCTGCCTTCTCTCCTTCTTTCCCTTCCCTCCCTCCCTCCTTCTTTCTTTTTCTGTCTTTTTCAGATAGGGTCTCCCTTTAGTCCCAGCTGGGCTGGAACTCACTATGTAGACCAGGCTGCCCCTGAACTCAGAGATCTGCCTACCTCTGCCTCTGCCTCCCAAGTGCTGGGATTAAAGCCATGTACCACCATGCCAGGCTTCCTAAGTCTTTCTTAATTAAAAAATAATTGTGTGTGTGTGTGTGTGTGTGTGTGTGTACATACTCACATGTGGAAGTCAGAGGACAACTAACTTGCAGTCCATTCTCTCCTTCTACTATGTGAGTTCCATAGAGGGAACTTAGGTCATCAGTCTTGGTAGCAAGTATAGCAAATACCTTTACCTGCTAAAGCCATCTTGCTGGCCTCAAGCTCAGCTTTTTTGGTGGGGTCTTTTTTGAAAAAGGGTCTCCCCTTAACCCCAGCTGGCCTAGAACTCACTATGTAGACCTGGCTGGCCTTGAACTCACAGAGATCTTTTCTGCCTCTTCCTCCTAAATGCTGGGATTAAAGGTGTGCACCATCACTCCTGGCGAGCTCAACTTTTAAAATTTTTAAAAAATTTTTTAAATTTAATTTTTATTTTCGTGTGTGTATGAATGTACTGTCTGCTTGTAGGTTTTTGTACCCGTGGTCGTGCAATGCCGCAGAGGTCAGAAGAGGGTCTCGTATTCCCCTGGAACTGGAGTTCTTCTGGAATTGGAGTTACAGATGGTTCTTAGCTGCCATGTGGGTGCTGGGGATCGAACCCGGGTCCTCTGCAAGAGTAGTCGATGCTCTTAACTGCTAGGCTATCTCTCCAGCCCCAACTTTTATAATTTTGAAATATACCTATTTCTTAGGATTTTTTTCCTTTACAGTCACCTTTGTCTGATATAGAGTTTATTTGATATTTACATATATTTTCATCTTATATATACTTACAATATCCTAATATTATAGTGATTGTAAAATCAATAAAATTCATTTAAATATATCCACATATGCCCTTTCATTGTTCTTTATTCCTTCATGTATCTTTAAGCTTCTTCCATTTAGGAGCTGAGTACAAGCTGCAGTATTCTCTTTAGACTAGGGTGTCAGTTAAAAGTCTTCTAGATAAAGTAAAAAAAAAATCCCCCATCCCATTCTCCTTTTACTAAGGAAGCATTTCACTTGTGGGAACTGTTTGGGTTTATAGATACATTTCCTACTCTGGAGCTAGTCCATTTTCTTCTGGCTTCTCTTGATTCTTTCGAGAAGTCAGCTGTCAGTCTAACATTTGCTCCTTCGAAGGTTAACCCTTTTTACACTCAGGTTTCTTTTTTTTTAATTTTCATTTTTTTTATTGATGCTTTGTGTAGTTCATACATCATTTTCCAATTCAGTTCAGGCATATTTCCCTTTCCCTTCCCCTCACCCCACCCCACCCCATCCCAGATCATGCATTCTGCCATAACTGTCCTACATCTTTCTCTCAGTTTTTTTTCATTTTTTAACAATAAGTGATAATTAATGAGTACAAGCATCCTTCATGTAAAACCAATTTGCAAGCAGTTGTGCCCAAACCCACACAGCCCATGGGTCCCACCANCTTTTTTTTTTTGCTTTGTAATCAGTGTATTAGGAGACATGGAGACATTCATGCATTGCAGTAACTGCTTAAATGCTGAGTCCAGATTTAAGCATGTGAACATATGACTTTACACATACAATTAAAGCTATCCATAATTAGCTATATTACCAATATTAGATTACAGTTACTTTGGAGCCTAAGTCAAATGGTTTAAAGTATATATGTTGACTTCATTGTTAAGCTATAGAATTAAAGTTCTGCATTTAACTGGTAATCAGAAAAAAGTTCATAGAGACATGTTGGTCTGTGCAAAATTACTTTTCCACATCCAGGTCTCTTCACATTTCATTTATACGTTATCTGGCTTTGGAAGTCACTACTCAAGGGCTTCTCATGGTCCAAAGAGAGGGGAAAAAGAATGGAACCAGGACTGGCCAACCCAGTGTGTGCATATATATAAAGATGGCACAACAGAAGGGAATGCAGTCTAGAAGTACAAGCCCTTAAGCAGCAGCTTATTACAAGAAAGTCTCTAAGAAGATATTTTATCACTAGTAACACAGGCTAAATGATACATTATGCCACCTTCAAGTAATGGTTGAGGCAGTATAATGCAAAAGCATCACAATAAGTTCACCTAATACAAACAACTACATAGACCAACATGTCTCTATGAACTTTTTTTTTCTGATTACCAGGTAAATACAGAATTTTAATTCTACAGCTTAACAATGAAGTCAACATATATACCTAGCATGTCAGTTTGTCCATGTACACAGCTGAATCAATTACAAGGTATGGCCTAACAGATGCTAGGGCAACATTTTAAAGTAGTTTTACAGGTATTAAATTTCATCTTGCACACTGAATTCATCATACATACAGGGCAAAGTCAGAGCTTTTATATTTGTGTTTATTCATTTAACTTTTTTTTTGTTTTTTTTTGGGGGGGGTCTTTTTGAGACAGGGTCTCCCTGTAGCCCCAGCTGTTCTGGAACTCACTCTGTAGACCAGGTTGGCCTTGAACTCACAAAGATCTGCCTGCCTCTGCCTCCCAAGTGCTTGGATTAAAGGCATGTGCCAACACACCCAGCTTATTCATTTAACTTTTTAAAATTTTTATTTATTTATTTTTGTATGTATATGAATGTACTGTCTGCATGTAGGTTTGTGCACCCGTGTCATGCAATGCCTCGGAGGACAGAAGAGGGCGTCGGATTCCCCTGGAAGTGGAGTTAAAGACTTTTCTTAGCTGCCATGTGGATGCTGGTAATCGAACCCAGGTCCCCTATTAGAGTAGTTGGCGCTTTTAACCGCTGAGCCATCTCTCCAGCCCCATCTTTCACCATTTTTTTACAGCCGGTAACTGGGCTGGCACTGAGGGGAGCAGGAAGAGGCAAGTAGCACTGCAAGCTCAGCCACAAGGGGTTCTAATATTATGCATTGTTTTATTTGGCTCAATTTCATTTATAAAATGAGGTTGATCTTTTGACACTTTTCAAAAGCTTTTCAGACCTTCAGTTCTATCAATCATGTCTGGAATATTAAGCTATCACTTACCTGAGCACTCAAATTTAAATTTTATTTTTCTTTTTGAGACAAGGAGTCATGTGGCTCAGGCTGACCTCAAAATTACAATGCAGCTGATGAGTTTGAACTATTGATCTTCTTGCCTTTGCTGGAACTGTAGGTATGCACCACTGTGCCCAGTTTACAGGGTGTTGGGGATTAAACCCAGGACTTCATGCATGTTGGGTAAGAGCTCTTACCAACTGAGCTACATTTTCAGGGCCTCAGAATTGAAGCCCTACTCTCTAATATCAATTATTTTCCTGTTCTCAATATCTGACTCCTCTTCTGAAGTTGTTATGAATCTTTCTTGTTTTTGTATCTATACTTTACACCTAGTTTATATATCCAATTACCTATAGTATTATTTTGGCTTATTTTTATTTATTTATTTTTTATGCGTATGTGTATTTTTTATTATTATGTGTATGAATGTACTGTCTGCATGTAGGTAGGTGCACCCATGTTGTGCAGTACTGTAGAGGTCAGAAGAGGGTGTCAGCTTCCCCCGGAACTGGAGTTAAAGACGGTCCTTAGCTGCTATGTGGGTGCTGGGAATTGAACCTAGGTCCTCTGCAAGAGCAGTCAGTGCTCTCAATCACTGAGCCATTTCTCCAGCCCCATATTTTGGCTTATTTTATGTGAATATTATGCTACATACTCTTTTTTAAATCCATCTTAAAGAAAAGTTAAAGAAGAATAAGGCCAATTATTCCTATTTACTGTGCAGCTTGCATCACATAAATATAATTTAATCTTTAACAATCCTTGAAATTAGGAAGTTTTAGTTTTATTTTTAAGAAAGTGAAGCAACTGGAGGATAGCTGACTCATCTCTAGAACCAGTGTTTACCCTGTGCCAGACCGCTTATATTCCTTTCCTGTGACTGCCAGGGTTAAGTATCTGCTCAAAGTTTTCAGTTATGTATTATTATAATTTAGGGTTGTCTTCAAAGAAACAGAGGATAGTCTTTTTTTTATCATCAGAAAATTCTTAGCATATGTTTTTCAGAATTTAAACTGTGAAAAGATGCCAGAGTACCTAAGAATCATGGTTTTCTGGGGTAGATGGAGGGGAACATTGAAATAGGCAAACAAGGTAGATGGCTACTGAGGAAGTACCATACTTTTTATGTATATGAGTATACATGCAGACAGTACACTCATATACATAAAAAGAAATAAATAATAAAAAATTAAAAAGTTACAAAAAAAAAAATAATACTCTGGAATAGGAGGGATGACTCAGTGGTTAAGTGCTCTTGTAGAGAACCCAGGTACAGTTCCCATCACCCACATGGCAGCTCACAATCACATGGCAGTTAACAACTCCAGTTCAGGGGATTCAACACCTTCATCTGGCCTCCTCAGGCATTGCATAACACAGGTACACTTACATAAGTGCAGGCAAAACTCTTGTACAAATAAAAATAAGCATATAAAAATGTTTAAACAATCAGGAGGCGGAGACAGGCTGATCTCTGTGAGTTCCAGGCCAGCTGGGGCTACAGGGAGACCCTGTCACAAAAAGACCAAAAAAAAATTTTTTAAACAATACTTTGATGTATCAATTTACATTTATACCAAAGCACATAGGATTAAAGCGTAAAAAGACCAAGGAAATTGTTCCACTGGTACATTAATATACTAACTGGAAAAAAAATTTTTTTTGATCTTTTTGAGACAGGGTCTCCCTGTAGCCCCAGCTGTCCTGGAACTCAACTCTGTACACCAGGCTGGCCTTGAACTCACAAAGATCCGCCTGCCTCTGCCTCCTGAGTGCTAGGATTAAAGGCGTGCGTCACCATGCTCAGCGTTGGAAAAACTATTCTTATATTATTTTGATAAAACTATAATCACAATATATTTTTTTCAGTAAACTAATTCTAATCAAATCATGTACGATTATGTGTGTGTGTGTGTGTGTGTGTGTGTGTGAGTCCATGTATGCTTCTGGAAGCCTGAGGTCAACCTTGAGTGTCCTTCCTCATGTAGGTTTGTGTACCTATGTCGTGCAATGCCGCAGAGGTCAGAAGAGGGCGTCGGATCCCCCTGGAACAGGAGTTAAAGACAGTTCTTAGCCACCATGTGGGTGCTGGGAATCAAACCCAGGTCCTCTGCAAGTGCAGTTGGCGCTCTTGACTGCTGAGCCATCTCTCCAGCCCCTATTTTCAATCATTTTTAAATCAATTTTATTTTATGTGTGAGTGTTTTGTCTGCATGTATGTAAGTGCACCATGTGTATGTAATGACAGAAGAGGGTATTGGATTCCCTGGAACTGGAGTTATGGATGGTTGTTAGCTGCCATGTGGGTGCTGGGAATTGGATTTGGGTCCTCTAAATGAATAGTAAGTGTTCTTTTTTTTTTTAATTTTATTTATTTTTTATGTGTATGAATGTACTGTCTGCATGTAGGTTTGTGCACCCGTGTGGTGCAATGCCATGGAGGTCAGAAGAGGATGTCAGATTCCCCTGGAACTGGAGTTAAAGACGGTTCTCAGCCGCCATGTGGGTGCTGGGGATCGAACCTGGTTCCTCTGCAAGAGCAGTCGGCGCTCTCAACTGCTAGGCCATCTCTCCAGCCCAGCTACAAGGTTTTTAATTATAGAGTTATATGTCCCCTCTTCCCCCACCTCTGGTTCCTCTAGTCCCCCTCAGCTGGCTGCCAAGATTGTCCTAATGTAGACCAGGCTGGCCTTGATCTGCCTGCCTCTCTGCCTCCCAAGCCCAGCTACGTTACATTTTTCAATAAGTACTGCAGAAGTATTTTCAGTTTAGTATTCATTTTGAAATTCTGGGGTAATCATTTTCTAAACTATTTGTGTGCATGAGAGGTAGAGAGAGAGAGAGAGTTTTGTGCCTATGTAAGCCCAGGAGGTAATAGGACAACAACCTGCTATTGGTTCTTTCCTGCCACCTTGTGGGTTCTGGGGGTAGAATTTAGGTTGTCAGGTCTCTCCTACTGCTTTTACCTGCTAAGCAATCTCACCAGCCCCATTGGCCAGATTTAAAAACATACTTATTTTCCCTTCCCTTAGCAGGAATGGACTGGAAATGGTAGACAAATGCTTGATGTTTCATTGTAGGTATTTTTAGGTTAGAAAGATAAGAAGGGGAGCTTTTCTTTATTTTTTTTAAATTTTTTATTTATGTGTATGAATGTACTGTCTGCATGTAGGTTTGTGCACCCGTGTTGTGCAATGCCGCAGAGGTCAGAAGAGGGTGTCGGATTCCTCTGGAACTGGAGTTAAAGACAGTTCTTAGCCACCATGTGGGTGCTGGGACTCAAACCCAGGTCCTCTGCAAGAGCAATCGGTGCTCTTAACCGCTGAGCCATCTCTCCAGCCCTGGATGGCAGCTTTTTTAACACTGGGGACATAGCAGCTATTCCCCATTAGAATAAGTGTTGAAGGCAGCAGTGATGGTCTGGTTCTCTAGTTCTGATACATTGTTTTATGCTTTTTAATTAATTTTTTTGTATTGTTTGTTCATTTGTTTGTTTTTGGTCTTTTTGAGACAGGGTCTCCCTGTAGCCCCAGCTGTCCTGGAACTCGCTCTGT
This sequence comes from Rhizomys pruinosus, assembly GCA_009823505.1. Taxonomy (NCBI): domain Eukaryota; kingdom Metazoa; phylum Chordata; class Mammalia; order Rodentia; family Spalacidae; genus Rhizomys; species Rhizomys pruinosus. The sequence goes on from VZQC01000325.1 coordinate 301,440, forward strand.
AGACCAGGCTGGCCTTGAACTCACAAAGATCCACCTGCCTCTGCCTCCCAAGTGCTAGGATTAAAGGTGTGCGCCACCATGCCCGGCAATTTTTTTGTATTTTTGAGACACAGTCTCCCTTTAGTCCCAGCTGGCCTGGAGCTCCCTATGTAGACCAGGCTGGCCTTGAACTCACAGAGATTAGCCTGCCTCTGCCTCCTGAGTGCTGGGATTAAAGGTATGCACCACCATGCCCAACTTAAATTTTTTTTTTTTTGTAGTACTGGGGATTGAACTCAGAACCTCAAACAAGTATTATATCACTGAGCTGTACCTAGTTTGATGTGAAGAAAAATAGTTTATTTGATTTTTTCCAAACATTTTTTAGTTTCTATTTTTTCAAAAATACCTTATTATTTAAATTTTTATGCATATGAGTATATTTTTACACGTATGTAAGTGTACCTGTGTTATGCAATGCCCACAGAGGTCAGAAGAGGATTTCGGATCACCTTGAACTGTAGTTATGGATGGTTGTTAGCTGCTATGTGGGTGCTGGAAACGTAACCCAAGCCCTCTGCAAGGCTGGCTAGTGCTTTTAACTGCTTGCTGAGCCATCTCTCCAGCCCCTAATTTCCAATTTTAATTAACAATTTTTAAAATTTATTTTTTATGTATATGAGTGTACTGTCTGCATGTAGGTTTGTGCACCCGTGTCGTGTAATGCTGTGGAGGTCAGAAGAGGGTATCAGATTCCCCTGGAACTGGAGGTTAAAGATGGTTCTCAGCCTCCTTGTAGGTGCTGAGAATGGAACCTGGGTCCTCTGCAAGAGCAGTCGGCGCTCTTAACGGCTGAGCCATCTCTCCAACCCCAACAAATTTTATAGTTTTAAAGATCTCAGATTCATTACGAAATTGATTTTGAAAATGTAGAGTTCTCATATCCACATGTCCCCACATGCACAACTTTCTCTTTTACCAACATCTAGACATCCTGTACTCCATGGTACATACTTACCAATCGAGAACCTCAGCTAAAGCAATACCAGCACCGCAAATCTTCAGTTTACATTTTTTTTTTCTCAGTTTACATTTAAATTAACACTTTATGTACCCTCTGTGGGTGGTGTTTTTTGTTTTTGTTTTTTGTCTTTTTGGGGACAGTGTCTCCCTGTAGTTCCAGTTGACCTGGGACTCACTCTGTAGACCAGGCTGGCCTTGAACTCACAAAGATTCACCTGCCTCTGCTTCCCAAGTGCTAGGATTAAAGGTGTGCCACCACACCCAGCCCTCTGTGGGTTTTGACAAATGTTCTATGTTGGCATTTGTCCATTATTGTATCATCATACAAAATAGTTTCACTTGTACAAAAGTCCTCTTTAGGGGCTGGAGAGATGGCCTAGCGGTTAAGAACACCGACCGCTCTTACAGAGGACCCGGGTTCGATCCCCAGCACCCACATGGCGGCCGAGAGCCATCTGAAACTCCAATTCCAGGAGAACTCCAGTTCCAGGGGAATCTGAGACCCTCTTCTGACCTCCGCGGCATTGCACGACACGGGTGCACAAACCTGCATGCAGACAGTACATTGATACACATTTAAAAAAAAAAAACCGAAATAATTAAAAAAAAATAAAAAGGTCCTCTTCGTTTTTTTTTTTTTTTGGCGGAGGGGGGGTCTTTTTTTGAGACGGGTTTCCCTGTAGCCCCAGCTGTCCTAGAATTCCCTATGTAGACCAGGCTGGCCTCTAACTCACAGTGATCCACCTGCCTCTGCCTCTGCCTCCTAAGTGCTGGGATTAAAGGTGTGTGCCTCTAAACCCAGTGAAAAATCTTCTCTATTCTGCCCACAGAATATCTTCTCTCCCTTTCTACAACCCGAGATATTTTTACTGTCTCTATTGTTTACCATTTCCAAAATGTATATTTGTTTTTTTAAAATAATTATATTTCTTTATTTACTACTTTTTGTGTATGAGTGAACTGTCTGCATGTAGGTTGGTGCACCCGTGTCGTGCAATGCCACAGAGGTCAGAAGAGGGCATCGGATTCCCCTGGAACTGGAGTTAAAGACGGTTCTTAGCCGCCATGTGGGTGCTGGGAATTGAACCCAGGTCCTCTGCAAGAGCAGTCGGTGCTCTTAACTGCTAAGCAATCTCTCCAGCCCCCCAAAATGTATATTTGGATTCATACAATATACCCAGCCTTTTCAGATTGACTTTTTTCACTTAATAATATACATTCAATTTTTTCTGTCTCAACAGCTCTTTCCTATTTAGCGCCATATAATATTCCATTGTTTGGACCTCCCAACATTTATTTATCCTCTTACATACCAAAGAATATTTCAGCTGGGTATGGTGGCCCACACCTTTAATCACAGCACTGGGGAGGCAGATAGCAGATAGATCTCTCTGAGTTTCAGGCCAGCCTGGTATACACAAGGAGTACCAGGCTAGCCAGGGCTACATTAGTGAGATACTGTTTCCAGGGATGGAGTGATTGCTTTCAAACCTTGGAAACTATGAAGAAAATGACGACAAACATCTGTGTGTTAGGTTTTTGTATGTATCATTTGGTAAATCCCAAGAAGTGTATGATGCCTCAGAAATCCTGTTTCAAAAAAAAAGAAAAGAAATCCTGTTTCAATCTGCAAATTCATTTTAATTTTCTCAGCTTTTACCAGTCACTGATCAGGGTGTACTTCTTCCTTTAGCATCCTGCTCTTGCATGAAGGACAGATAACACTCCAATTTGGAGTCTGCCTCCTGATTTTCTGAGTAGCCATTAAACGTTTAAACAGAACCCTTAATTCCTGATGTTCCTTCTTCTTAAAATTTGATGTTTATCTGATGGAAACAGCTGTGCCACCATGCCAGTAGTGCTGATTTCTAGTTCATGTCTATAAATCGGTAGCACTATATTTTTTGTCACATATTTTTTAGAAGATTGTCTTGAACTCACAAAGATCCACCTGCCTCTGCCTTCCAAGTGCTAGGATTAAACATGTGCACCACCATGCCTGGCTTCATTTGACTTTTATTTTATTTTATTATTATTATTATTATTATTATTATTATTATTTGTATGAGTGTACTGTCTGCATCTAGGTTGGTGCACCCATGTTGTGCAGTGCAGAGGAGGTCAGAAGAGGGTGTCGGATTCCCCTAGAACTGGAGTTAAAGACGGTTCTCAGCCGCCATGTGGGTGCTGGGAATCCTCTCAACCCGGGTCCTCTGCAAGAGCAGTCAGTGCTCTTAACCGCTGAGCCATCTCTCCAGCCCCTCATTTGACTTTTTTTTTTGGGGGGGGGCTTCTTTTTAAGACAGGGTCTCCCTGTAGCCCCAGCTGTCCTGGAACTCTGTAAACCAGGCTGGCCTTGAACTCAGATTCACCTGCCTCTGCCTCCCGAGTGCTAGGATTAAAGGTGTGCGCCACCACGCCCGGCTTTGACTTTTAAATAATGTAAAATCATTTTCTTTTTGCTCTTATGGCCTTAGGATTTGTGTGTGTGTGTGTGTGTGTGTGTGTGTGTGTGTGTGTGTGTGTGTGTGTGTGTGTTTGAGACAGGGTCTCCCTGTACCCCCAAGCTGTACTGGAACTCACTCTGCAGACCAGGCTGGCTTCGAACTCACAGAGATCCACCTGCCTCTGCCTCCTGAGTGTGGGATTAAAGGCGTGCAACACCTCATCTGCTGGCCTTAGTTTTTTTTTTTTTTTTTTGGTCTTTTTGAGACAGGGTCTCCCTGTAGCCCCAGTTGTCCTGGAACTCGCTCTGTAGACCAGGCTGGCCTTGAACTCACAAAGATCCGCCTGCCTCTGCCTCCCAAGTGCTAGGATTAAAGGCGTGCGCCACCACACCCAGCATTATTTTTTTTAATTTTTAAAATATTCTTTTTTTTGTGTGTATGAGTGTTTTGCCTGCATGTATGTAAATGCACCTGTGTTGTGCAGTGCCTGTGGCAGTTGGAAGGTGTTGGATCCCTTTGAACTGGAGTTATAGACTGTTGTTAGCCACCATGTGGATGCTGGGAACTGAACCTGGGTACACTTCAAGAGCAGCCAAGTGCTTTTAATTGCTGAGCCATCTCTCCAGTCCCCCACAATCTAATTTTAGAATGGATGCGTGCATATGTATATTTGTGTCTGTGTATATATTTCAAAAAAAAAAAGCTATAGTTTTTGAGTCATTCTTCACCTCAGTTTATCATGTTAATAATGTAACTTTTCATAGCTGGTTATGAAAGTATTTACCAGTAGAAGTGGTAAGAATTATCTGGCCAGGCATGGTGGTGCACGCCTTTAATCCTAGCACTCAGGAGGCAGAGGCAGGAGGATCCTTGTGAGTTCAAGGCCAGTCTGGTCTACAGAGTGAGTTCCAGGCCAGCTGGGGCTACAGGGAGACCCTGTCTTAAAAAGAACAAATTAATTAATTAATTAATTAATTAATTAATTAAAAATAAAAACAGGTAAAAGAAAAAGAATTATCTAAGTAAAGGGGGACTACCTTTAGGAAATTTTTTTTTTTGGTCTTTTTTGAGACAGGGTCTCCCTGTAGCCCCAGCTGTCCTGGAACTCACTCTGTAGACCAGGCTGGCCTTGAACTCACAAAGATCCTCCGCCTGCCTCTGCCTCCCGAGTGCTAGGATTAAAGGCACGTGCCACCACGCCCAGCAGGAAATAAGTTTTTAACATTTTCTTTATTTAATGTACAAAGGAGAGTTATTGGATAAATTATAAATGGATTCGGTAATTTGAATTTGAAGGGCTCAGTGGGGAAATTTATAATGTCACTCACATTAAGATTTTTATATAATGTTTTATAAAAATTATCATGATATTAATTTATTTTTGTGTTATTTCCCATTTTTTAGCTTCCCAGAATCAAGAACGGCTGTGTGCATTTAAAGATCCATATCAACAAGACCTTGGAATAGGTGAGAGCCGAATATCTCATGAGAATGGGACAATATTGTGCTCAAAAGGGAGCACGTGCTATGGCCTGTGGGAGAAATCAAAAGGGGACATAAATCTTGTAAAACAAGGCAAGTAATATTTTTCTTAAAATTGCTTTATGTTTTATTTTCTTTTGTGTGTCTCATTCGTGCTACTGCTGAGCTGTATTCTCAGCATTGTTTTTCATGCAATTGAGAGTTTATCTCAAAAAGACGTGTAGATTAAAATCCTCATAAGAACAGTAAATAAAAATGTAAAACATGTGTATATAGATATATATATTTACCCACAAGCTCTAAATTTATAAAGGAATATTTACTTTTAGTGTAATATTAATAACATCCTTCTCATTATAAGTTGGAGTTTGATACAGAAAATTATTCAGAAAAAGCCAAAGCTTACAACTTGATACTCTTTCAAAATACTATTTTTTTATTGGTTTATTTCCTTTAGGTATATTTTCCATGTACCTTCCATGTACATGTGTACTAATTTTCTTACAAAATTAGAATGGGGCTGGAGAGATAGCCTAGGAGTTAAGAGCGCTGACTGCTCTTGCAGAGGACCCAGGTTCGATCCCCAGCACCCACATGGCAGCTGAGAACCATCTGTAACTCCAATTCCAGGAGAACTCCAGTTCCAGGGGAATCCGAGACCCTCTTCTGACCTCCACAGCATTGCACGACACGGGTGCACAAACCTACATGCAGACAGTACATTCATACACATAGAAAATAAATAAAAATAAAAAACAAAATGGGANTATATATATATATATATATATATATATATATATATATATTTGTGTGTGTGTGTGTGTACACATATACATGTTACATGTACTTAACACACTGGGGACATTATGCTGTTTTTGCTGAATACCAAATCCTGCAGTGAACAACTTTGAAAATACATTATTGGTTGTGTCTGATGTTTCCTTGAAATAGATACCTTGATATAGAATTATTAGATCATAAAATATATTATTTTAAAGGATCTGCATTAAAATTCTCATGTGTCTCTCCAAAATTACCATCATATATTTATTACAGCAATGTATGAGAGTGTCTGTCATTGGATCTTTGTTATGACTACATACTATTTCTTAAATCTAGAACATTTAGAACAACTTATTTAAATCCAGAATAGCTTATTTGGCTTTACTGTTGCTCTAATGATTCTTTCTAATAATGTAGTTAAACACATTGTTGGTGGCTTTTTCCTCATGAAATGTTTGTTAGAGCCTTTGCCATTTTTCTTTAGGTTGTCTTATGACTTATGTATAACTGTCATATTTATTGCACTTATTTCATAGTTTGATGTTTTCCTCATATATCCTAACTTGTTTAATACTGGTTTGTAGGATGTTGGTCTCACATTGGGGATCCCCAAGAGTGTCACTATGAAGAATGTGTAGTAACTACTACCCCACCTTCAATTCAGAATGGAACATACCGTTTTTGCTGCTGTAGCACAGATTTATGTAATGTCAACTTTACTGAGAATTTTCCACCCCCTGATACAACACCACTCAGTAAGTACTTACAGTAATTTCTTTTTTTAATACATCTTTATTTTTTAAATTTTTATTTATATATTATTTTATGTATATGAGTGTACTGTCTGCATGTAAGTAGGCGCATCTGTGTCATGCAATGCTGTGGAGGTCAGAAGAGGGCATCGGATTCCCCTGAAACTGGAGTTAAAGATGGTTCCTAGCCGCCATGTGGCTGCTGAGAATCAAACCCAGGTCCTCTGCAAGAGCAGTCAGTGCTCATAACTGCTTGCTGAGCCATCTCTCCAACCCCACAGTAACTTCTTTATAATTCCTTGCTCTAGAGATTTTGAAAATATAAAACAGGTAAGCATTCAAAATTAGTAGGAATGAGAAGGAGAGTTTCAACATTGTAAAATTGTAACTAATACTTGAAATTCAAAAGCGATTTATCAAGACTGGCAAGTTATCAGTATATTACTAAGGTTGAATTAAAATATAGCCTTTTTTTGTCAGGCATGGTGGTAATGCCTATAATTTAGTGTTTGAAAGGCTGAGGCAATAGAATTAGAAGCTCAAAGCCAGTCCGAGCTACATAGTAAGTTCTAGGCTAGTCTGGGCTACATAGCAAGACTGTCTCAAGAAACAAACATAGCCCTTTTATGGAAGGGAATTTGGCAGGTTTGGTGGCATGTGCCTGTAGTTCTGCTTACTCCAGGAGGACCATTTGAGGCCATGTGTTCACGTCTAATATAGGCAGTATAGAGAAATTTTATCTTAAAAAAAGTTAACAGTATGGTGGTACATACCTTTCATCCTAGCACTTAGGAGACTGAGGCAGGTGAGTTTGAGATCAGCCTAGAAAGTTCTAGGCTAGCCAATGCTATATAGGAAGACCCTGTCTGAAAAAAAAAATGCAGATGATGTGAAGGAATATTTGGTATCAGAAAAAAAAAAAGTGCTTCCTCTTCCATCCAGCATTCCCATTTCTAGGAGTTTGTCTGGAAGATAGATCTTCAATAATAGGAAAATACATAAACTTAGTTATCTGTTGTAATACTGTTTGTAATTATATAACAGTTGAAACTACCTAAATGTTCTACAGTAAGCAATTAGTTTAAATACATTATAGTATATATGTGTGATAGGGTACTAACTATATATCACTATTAGGGGAAAAAAAAGAGTTCTGTAAACAGAAATGAAATGATTACCAGAGATAATGTTAGATGTAAAACAAACCCAGGTATACAATATACTATCTTTTGTCTAAGACAGAAGGGGAAATAAAGCAAGCTTGTTTATCATTGGCTTAACTCTATAAAAGGAAATAATAGAAGAATGTATCAGAAAATAATGCTTACAAGGGATTATAAGGAATGGGCAGAGGGGTATGGAATTGAGTGACAGTTATAAGAAATATAGCTTTTAGATCTAGATTAATAAAACTTTTTATTATTTTTCTTTTATATGTATGAGTGTAATGCCTGCATGTAGATAGGTGCACTCAGGTCATGGGGTGCATGTGGTGGTCAGAAGATGGTATTGGATCCCCTGGAACTGGGGTTATGGACGGTTGTTAGCCATCATGTAGGTGCTGGGAATCGAACTTGGGTCCTCTGCAAGAACAGCCAGTGCTCTTAACCTCTAAAGCCATTTCTCTAGTCCCATAAAATTTTTGTTGATTTATTTTTATTTTGTGTGTATGGGTGTTTTGCCTGTGTGTATGTAAGTATACTGGTGTCCCGTAATGCCCACAGAGGCCAGAAGAGGGCATAGGATGCTATGGAACTGGAGTTAAGGACAGTTATGAGCCACAATGTAAGTCCTGATTCCTTTGCAAAGAGCACTCAGTGTTCATAACCACTGGACCAACTCTCTAGCCCCTAGATCTAGTTTTTACTTTTGGTATCTTGTCACTATTTAACATGTGCAAATAAATAAATAAATAAATAAATAAATAAATAAATAAATAAATAAAATCATTAAGGATAGAAAAAGGACAAACCTCAAACTGAAAGTAAACTGAAACAAAGGGGTCCATGGCTGGGCGCGGTTGCCCTCGCCTTAAATTCCAGCACTCGAGAGGCAGTACAGAAGCAGGTGGATCTCTGTGAGTTCAAGGCCAGCCTGGTTTACACAGGGAGTTCCAAGCCATCTGGCGCTATAGGGAAATCCTGTCTCAAAGAGACTGCCTCCCCCCGCCCCCCGAAAAAAAAACCCAAAGGGGTCCAGTTGTGTTTTTTTTTTTTTTAAAACAGAAGCACACTCTAAGTACACTGAAGGGAAAATGAACAAATGAATCTAAGTAATTTTTTAAATTTTATTTTTATTGGTGTTTTATGTATTTCATACATCATTTTTCATTTCTGTTCAGGCATATTCCCTTATCCCTTCCCCCCAGCCCACCCCAAACTATCCCAGATCATGCACTCTATCATAACTGTCCTGCATCTTTCTCTCAGTCTTTTTTTAATACTTAGGAATTCACATTTTCCTCCGTTAATTTCATGTTATTCTAAAATATGGATACATACTCTCCACCCATATACAGTAATTACAGAGTCTGAAAATAATTGGTGGGTGGATTCTAGAGCCCATTGAGGGATTCACATTATGACAACATAGTTGCTGAAGACAGCACATTCATACACATACAAAAATAAATTAAAATTTAAAAAAAAAAATATAACCATACTGTCATTCAGCTTGCCTTTCATCTGGGGGATTTGGTGTTAACATCCACAAATGAGGGAAAACATTCTCCGTTTGTCTTTCTGGGACTGTGTCACCTCACTCAGCATAATGGCTTCGAGCTCCATCCATTTACCTGCAAAGTTCATAATGCCATCCTTCTTTACTGCTGAATAGTACTCCATTATGTAGATGTACCACATTTTTGTCATCCACTCATCTGTTGAGGGACATATGGGTTGGTTCCAGCTCCTCGCTATTGTGAAGAGAGCTGCAATAAACATGGATGTGCATATATCTTTGTGGTAGGATGAGTCTTTGGGGTATATACCCAGGAGTGGTATGATTGGGTCAGGTGGTAAGCTCATTCCGAGTCTTTTAAGGGTTCTCCATACTGCTTTCCATAGTGGTTGTACAAGTTTACATTTCCACCAGCAGTGGATGAGTGTTCCCCTGTCGCGACCCCCTTCGTCCAGCGAAAGAAGGCACAACACGAGAGCGATCTTCCTCGAGCAGTTTATTCGGGTACCCTTACATCCGCTCTCTCTCCCTCTCCTACCGGTTCACCACTTATAAGGCATGTCATAACCAATCAATTTCCACCACGTGGGTCTCAAGGATAGGATATCTCTATGCGGAACAGAGGGCTTCAGCAAGGCCAAACAAAATAAGGACATGTTTACTGCATGGAGCGCTCACCCCCGTGGGGGTGGGAGGCGGAAACCGGCGCCATCTTTGAGGCGCGGCACTTCGCAGCTCCCAACACCAGGTGCCTTCTTGGGACTGTCGCTACACCCGCTCTCCACATTCCCCTTTCCCCACAACCCCTCCAGTGCCAGGGCTAATTACCCGGCCACCGCTGATGCTCCGTGGAGAGGGATTGGGAGAGAAGTGCGGACCGGCCGCTGATCCCCGAACAAAACCCACATGAGACTGGGAGTGCGTCAAGGCAAAGCTCATTTTATTACACCCAGTAGCGGTTTATATCTCTTTGGCAAGCGGGGCGGGAGAAGTGAAAGTGACAGGGATCCTGGGCCAAAGGTAACTGGACTTCTCCACGTCCAGGTAACCGGGCTTCTTAGCCGCGTCTTAGGCAACTGGTAGCGCATCTGGGCCATGTCTAGATGACCGGCCTTCTCAGCGTGCCCAGGCAAAGCCGTTTTTTCAGGTCAGGCTATGCTGAGTCATTCCTATGCAGAATTGACTTACTTTTGAAACTTACAGACAAGACGCCAAACTTTAGGGCAGGCTCAAGAGATTACTTGTGGGCCCATGCCTCAGGCAGGCCCAACAGCTCCCCCTTTTGTTTTTGTAATGCAGGAGGAGGAGGAACATAGCCCTTGTCTTAGGTTGTCTATTCTTGCAGATTCAGTCTTACCCGTCTTCGGGGTACAAACAGCTTAGGTTTGGCCTCTGTCTTAGGTTGACTGACTGCAGAAAGATCTTACCCGTCCTGGGGCGCTATGACTCCGGTCTGCCAAAGAGCCTCTCCATGCCCTGTCTTAGGTTGCCTCAGTCTCTCCGGGGTCTTACCCATCATTGGTAACATGGAGAGCAGGGGGCTGGGTAAGATGGCTATTTTATAGGGCCCTGGCCCCTGGCAGATAAGCCTGTAATAGGGAATCTTGGTCTGGTGTATAATATAGCAAGATTGGATAACTTGGCCCAAGGATGAAGAACCATGCAGGATGGGGGTAGGATAGGAAGCATGGGGTGGTGCATATTCTGGCGGGGTCGTCAAGCTTATTCATGTGAGTTGTGGATGGATGAGACCCAGATGCAAATTATTTCATCGGCGGGGGTGTATATGGCCCCCCCTGTTGACCATTGCTGAGAGGACCTGGGCTGTCACTTTGTTGGCTACGAGTGAAATGCAGCAGACATCTGAAGAACAGGAGACAGACTAATGCCAGAAGGCAGAAGATTCCCCACGTGGCTACCATTGTGGGATCAAAGAGAGATTTTAGTTTAGACCACACTTGTGAAATGAAACTGGTATCAAAGGCTACGACCTCCGGGCGAGTGGAGTTAAGGGACACAATTTGGGAACCGAGAGTCAAAGTATAGTTTACGAATTGTTGGGACCAGGACCCTTGATGTAGTCAGCAAGTTCCTGACACCTCTGAGAGATATTGACTGGAAAGTGGGTTAAGCAAAAGGACATCTGAACCATAGTGTGGAGTGTTTGAATTTCCTCGCCCAGGAGGTCAATCTGTTGCTGTAGATTGAGAATAGCAGTATGAAAGTGGGAGTTGATGAGGTTTTGGGTTTGGAGGATTGAGGCCGATTGGTCCACAATAGAACTCAGGGTAGTGGCTGTAAGGGAGGCAGCTTCCGTGGCAGCTGAGGCCAGAGCAACTAGAATGGTTCCGATGATGAAGGCAGTAAGTCTGAAGTCTCAGTGTAGGTGTGTAGGACACATGAGTTCCACTCTGTGGAAGTGGGTGACATTGGTCACAGGGACCCAGAGGGCAGAGGGGCTTTGGAGCAAAAGCGCTACGTTGCCTCTAGGATAGGGCCAGCAGTCAGAGAAGAAACAAAGGGAGGCGCCCGAGCAGTTGATTAAACTGGAGTTAGCAGGCAAGGAGAAGTTAGTCAAGAGGAAATAGAAGGGGGGCTTAACGCATACCGGTACAGGGGGGAAGGAGTAAAATGTAGTCCCATGGATAGGTTAGAGGAGTAAAAAGCTGGGAAGGCAAGGGCATTCTGAGAGACAAGTAAGAGTATGGGCGGCAAAGGGACAAAGGCCCAGAGGTCGTGGGCACAAGTGGGAGCAAGAAGAGAGTAGATACAAACTGTCATCAGGGAGCTCCAGAACCCAGGCCCAGGTGAAGGTGAAGCTCTCTTGAAAGGGGCTCATGGTAGCTTTTCTTCAAGATTTCTGAAAAAATATAAATGGAGCCTTGGCCCTTGGTTAGAAAAGGGTTAGGAAGAAGGGGGCAATGGTTCTAAGAGGTGAAGCAGATGGTTTTCATTGTTCTCTTGTTGGGGCAAGTACTTGAGGTTTCTTGCTGGCACCCAATGGGTGCTTCCTCTTCCTATGGGGAACACACACCCGAAGCCTCTCCCCATTGTGAGTAGGGGATCTGGGCCCTTCCATTGGTGTGTTAATGGATCCTTCCATTTGAATTTCACCTGGGGGTTGAGGCTCGTATGCCCCCAGTGTTTTTGGAATCTTGATTCAGTCATTTCTTTAGAAAAATTCAAAATATTTATAGTAAACAGGGCCTCTGCTAGCTGCAGGTGGGGGCTTACTCTCCCCCTTTTTTTTGTAATTGTTCCTTAAGGTACTGGTGGTGTCTTTCGACAATAGCCTGTCCCTGGGGATTGTAAGGGATTCCCGTGGTATGTTTAATACCCCATCTCTCAAAAAATTCTGTAAGGGCCTTGGAGGTAAAGCAAGGTCCATTGTCCATTTTGATTTGGTGGGGCAGTCCCAGTGTAACAAAGCATTGGAGGAAATGAGATTGGGCATGTTCGTTCGGCCTTTTCTCCAGAGTGGGCAGTGGCCCAGCAGGCCCTGAAGTATCAACAGATACAAAAACATATTTAAGTTTGCCAAAGGCAGCAAAGTGGGTGACATCTGTTTGCCAGAGGGCATTAGGTTTTAGGCCCTGAGGATTGACCCCTGGGGGTTGAAGCCGGGGGGGGGGGGTCTCTGAGGAAGGGTTGGCAAGATTTACACGTTTGGACAATTTTTTTCAATTCTTTTATAGGTACTTGGGGGAACCTTTGGTGTAGCCTTCTCCAGTTTACATGGGTCAGCTCATGGAAATTTGCCACTTTAGTAGCTGTTAGGATATTAGGCCCTGAGGCCAGCTGGCCTGCTAGGGTGTTTCCCATAGATAAGAAACCATGGAGGCCTGAGTGTCCTCTAAGGTGTTGGAGATATATTGGGGTCACTTCTTTCTTCCAAGAGGGCTTTAAGCTCTACCATAAGAGGGGAAATTGGGTTGCTGTCAAGTCTGATATGGGCCTGTGGTAAGTAAGATAGGAGATTAGTAACATATAGGCTATCATAAAAGAGGTTACATGGCTCATGAATGTCCTGCAATGCCATTACTACCGCCAACAGTTCTTTATATTGAGCAGATCCTTGGTTTGGTTGGAAGCTTTGGCTGGTTGGAGTAGGACCGTTCTTTCTAAAGGCTACATAGGCCGAGCCGGCCTTTCCTCCATCAGTGAAAATGCATAGTGCATATGGTATAGGTGTCTTGTAAAGTAGAGAGGGCATTGTGAGTATTAGGGGAAATTTTTGTAAAAAGGTGGCCCACTTAAAGGGCCCAAAATGGCAGTCTATCTTTCCCATGAATCCTTCCAGGTAGACAGCTAGGCATGAGTGGTTGCCAGCTAGCCATTCAATGTCTGATGTTCTATATGGGAGGATAATGTGATGGGGGTCCATCCCATAATGCCTCTGTGCCTGCGTTCTCCCCCATATTATTGCATCCACCAGTTGGTCTGTTTGTGAGTACACCTGGGGTGTGCCTGCTTTGGATGCATGTATCCATTCTAAGGGTTCCCCTTCCTGAGTGATTACTGCTGTGGCCAGGCCTGATTCTGCAAGCACCCATAGGGATAGGGGGTATTTTTTAGAATATCTAGCTAAGGAGCAGTCATGAAAAAGCCCCGAAGATCTCTTGATGTTTTTGTGTGATAGGGATCTCTTCTTGGGGATTTCTATCTCTTAGCAAGTCAAACAGTGGTTTTAGTGTCTCCGTGGGGACAGCCACCCAGGGCCTAAGCCAGTTAATCTCACTGAACAAACTTTGGAGCTGCGCCAGAGTGAGTCGCTCTGGCACTTCTATGTTAGGCTTTACAGGACTAACCTTTGTGAGGGAGAGATGGATGCCTAATACTTTAAAAGGGGGACTTGTTGGATCTTTTCAGGTGCCACCATGAATCCCCCCCTGTGTCAATGTTTGTGATATTATCCTTAAGAATTCCTGTAACTCATGGGGGTCCCGGTGGCCAATAATGAGATCATCCATATAAAGGTACAACAGGGAATCTCTCTGTGATAGCATAGGAGCCAGGAAGATGGCAAGGTATTGTTGGCAAAATGCAGGGCTGTTGGCCATATCCTGGGGGTAGCACCACCCATTCATATCGGCGGTCTGGCCGAGAGTAGTTAAGGGATGACACCGAAAAGGCAAATTTACTGCAGTCCTCTGGGTGCAGGGGGATTGAGAAAAAACAGTCCTGAGGTCAGTTACTGCAATCAAGAAATCTGAAGGAATGGCAGGAGTCCAAGGCATGCCTCGCAAGGGGATCCCGACCAGCTCCATTCTGTCATTTATTTTTCTTAAGTCCTGGAGCGTTCGCCATGACCCTGAGGCTTTGCAGATAACAAAGACAGGCGTGTTCCAGGCACTCATGGTCGGGTGGATATGCCTGAGCCTTAACTGCTCCTCCACTACCTGGTGTAAGGCTTCTAACTTTGGTTGTGTTAATGGCCACTGCTTTACCCAGACGGGCTTGCCCCCTATGATTGGGGGTAGATTTTGACCTGCTTTCCCTTTTCTTGGTGGGGGGGTCATCCAGGGGGTCCTCAAAAAACACCTTATGGTCAGTAGTTAGTAATGCGTCCATTTGCCCCAGCAAGTCCTGTCCTAGCAAGTTGGATGTGAGCCCCCTAGCTACTAACGGTCTAACCTTTCCTTGATCCCCATCAGGGCTTATCCATTTCATGAGGACCGAGATCTCCTCAGTCCTAGAATTTCCTCCCACCCTAGGACTATAGCCCCAGGGGTCAAAGGCCAATCGGCGTGTACCTCCTGCTTCCTCAAAACTGTCCTATCTGCTCCTGGGTCTATTAAGCATTGAAACTTTGTGCCTCCAATGATGACTGACATTGGGGACGTAGGCCCTCAGTCACAGGGACTGTCCAGTGAGCCTGGGTCCATCCCCCTCCCTGCCTGGGGCTCTCATATCCTGTCTTATTCCTCCTTGGCATGACGGGGCTGGAGGTTGCCCCGGGATTAGTTTACAGGCTTCCCCTCCAGATCAAATTTCGACCTACATTCCCTTTTGCAATGAAAGCCCTTTCTGCATCGAGGGCATGGAGTGGCAGGGGGCTTCTCCACAGTTATGGGTCCCTTTGTGCCCTCTTGAGGGCAATCCTTCCTAAAATGTCCCTTTTGTCCACATTTGAAACAGGTCCCTCCTGGTCCTTTGTTGAGGGGCATCAAGGCCGTTCTATTTAAGGCTCATGTGATAGCTTCTGTCATGGCAGTAGTTTGAGCTTGTAAAGCCATGGCTAGAGATGGGGACTGGTGATGCTGGGTACCCATGTCCTGCGATGCTATGACCCAACTGCTCATGGGTCGGTCCTTCATGCCTGCACAAGCCATATGATGATCGTTATTCATTCCTTCCCATACCAGTAATTTTACAAATTTTTCTCTAAGCTCCCCTGCAGGGAGGTTTCGGTAAATGCTCTGTTGAACTCTATCTATGAATTCTGGGAGGGGTTCCCCAGGTTTTTGCCTCACTCCACCAATGGGGGACTCTGCGGGTCCCTCATTCAGCTTGTTCCAAGCATCCAGTCCGCATTGTCTCACTTGATCGCAGTAGGGACCCGGGACTGTAGCCTTTTGGATTCCCGTGTAGTACCCATCCCCCGTTCCAGAAAGCATCTCGAATGTGATGGGGATGGCGGGATTGGCCCTCCAGTTCTCCTCAGCTCGAAGCCTGCATTCCTCCTTAAAGAGGGCTGTCCATTTAATGAACATAGGACTAGGGGGGACTGCTTTGGCTACGTCAATCCAGTCTTAGGGAACACATGGGTGATAGGCGATGTCTTGCAGTAGGGTTAAGGCCCAGGGGGAATTTGGGCCATCTTCAGTTACTGCCTTGCGAAGCTCCTTGAGATCTTTGGCCTCCCATGGGTACCACTCCAGGGGGCGACTCCCCCACCCCCACCCCCGGGGCTAGATTCACAGGGAACACCTGTGGCACCTTATCAGGAGGGCCGGCCCCTCTGTGCACCGCTTCCCCCCCATAAGGGGGCGGTATGGAGGGCGTCCAGAAGGGGTTGGTGGGAGGATCTGATTGAGGCAGGCTCCCGTGGCCCCAAGGGGCATTTTTAAACGGGTCAAGGGA
Organism: Rhizomys pruinosus; assembly: GCA_009823505.1. Taxonomy (NCBI): domain Eukaryota; kingdom Metazoa; phylum Chordata; class Mammalia; order Rodentia; family Spalacidae; genus Rhizomys; species Rhizomys pruinosus. The sequence continues at coordinate 317,668 of VZQC01000325.1, forward strand.
GGGGTAGAGAGATTCATACTGACTCGGCGGGCTGACAGAGCCTGGAGACCTGGGGTCCTGATCAGAGCCCTGTTTCACTCCCGAATTTTCCTTGTCTATTTCTTTTGGGACCTGAGTCTCCATTGCCTTCTTAGGGAGACAGGGAGGGAAACAACCCTTTAAAGCTAATACTGTAGGGAGCGCTCCCAGGGGAGGTATTTCCCCCTTCTCCAATTGGGCTTTTCTAATCATTTTTTCAACCCTGTCCCAGGTGTCCCAGTCAAACAAATCACTCTCTGGAAGCCAGGGAGCAAGCTTTAATAAACATCCCCAGGTCCGCAGGGCTCGAGTATCTGAGAGGTCCAGACCTCTACTCTTTTTTTTTTTTTTTTTGGTCTTTTCAAGACAGGGTCTCCCTGTAGCCCCAGCTGTCCTGAAACTCACCCTGTAGACCAGACTGGCCTTGAACTCACA
>VZQC01000325.1:318849-394473 GCA_009823505.1 Rhizomys pruinosus
TTTTTTTGTCTTTTTGAGACAGGGTCTCCCTGTAGCCCCAGCTATCCTGGAACTCATTCTGTAGACCAGGCTGGCCTTGAACTAACAAAGATCCTCCTGCCTCTGCCTCCCAAGTGCTAGGATTAAAGGAGTGCACCACCACACCTGGCTTAAGTTTATTTTTTTTTAACTTTATTTATTTTCTATGTGTATGAATGTACTGTCTGCATGCAGGTTTGTGCACCCATGTCGTGCAATGCCGCGGAGGCCAGAAGAGGGTCTCGGATTCCCCAGGAACTGGAGTTACAGACGGTTCTTAGCCGTCATGTGGGTGCTGGGGATCAAACCCGGGTCCTCTGCAAAAGCTGCCGGTGCTCTTAACCACTAGGCTATCTCTCCAGCCCCTTGTGATGAACACTTTTTAAGATGTTTCTCAGCCATCTTTAATTCCTCACTGGTGAAGACTCTGTTCAGCTCTTTACTCCATCTTTTGAGTAGGTCATTTATCTTCTTCTTTGTTTTTTGAGTAGTTTATATATTCTTGACGTTAATGCTCTGTCAGGTGTGTCACTGGTAAAGATTTCTTCCCACTCTGTGGGTTTTCTCTTTACCTCCTTGATTGTTTCTTTCGCTGTACAGAAGCTTTTGACTTTTATGGGGTCCCACTTGTCAACTGTTGACCTTACTTCCCGTGTGGCTGCTGTCTGGTTTAGAAAGTCTCCTCCTACACCTATGTCTTGTAGGTTGCTGCCAACTTTTTCTTCTATCACCTTCAGGGTTTCGGGTTTTAAGTTGAGATCTTTGATCCACTTGGAGTTGATTTTTACACAGGGTGAGAGGTAGAGGTTTAATTTTGTTCTTCTACAAATGGTGATCCAGTTTTGCCAACACCATTTGCTGAAGATGCTATCTTTCCTCCATGGAGCTTTTTTGGCCTCTTTGTCAAATATAAGGTGGCTGAAGTTATATGAGCTCAAGTTTGGATCTTCAATTTTATTCCATTGGTCAATGGTTCTGTTTTTTTGTTTGTTTGTTTGTTTGTTTTTTTTTGCCAGTACCAGGCCGTCTTTATGACTATAGCCCTGTAGTATAGCTTGACGTCTGGTAATGTAATGCCCCCAGTATTGCACTTTTTGCTCAGGGTTGCTTTAGCTATTTGGGGTCTTTGTTTTTCCATATGAATTTAAGGATTTTTTTTCTAAGTCTGTGAAAAAGCTCATGGGGATTGCATTGAATCTGTATGTTAATTTGGGTAGAATGGACATTTTTACTATACTAATTTTTCCAGTCCATGAGCATGGGAGGTCTTTCCATCTTTTGATGTCATTTTCAATCTCTTTCTTCAGGGTTTTAAAATTTTTGTTGTAGAGGTCTTTGGTGTGTTTGGTTAGGTTTATTCCTAGGTTTTTTTTTTTGTTGTTGTTGTTGTTTTTTTAGGCTATTGTGATTGGGAAGGTCTCCTTATATTCCTTCTCCAGTTGCTTATTGTTGGTATAAAGGAAGGCTATTGATTTTTCTAGGTTATTGTTTCTTTTTTTTTTTTTTTTTTATTTTTTTANACACCCGAAGCCTCTCCCCATTGTGAGTAGGTGATCTGGGCCCTTCCGTTGTGTGTGTTAATGGATCCTTCCATTTGAATTTCACCTGGGGGTTGAGGCTCGTTGCCCCCAGTGTTTTTGGAATCTTGATTCAGTTCATTTCTTTAGAAAAATTCAAAATATTATAGTAAACAGGGCCTCTGCTAGCTGCAGGTGGGGCTTACCTCCCCCTTTTTTTTGTAATTGTTCCTTAAAGTACCGGTGGTGTCTTTCGACAATAGCTCTGTCCCTGGGGATTGTAAGGGATTCCCGTGGTATGTTTAATACCCCATCTCTCAAAAATTCTGTAAGGCCTTGGAAGGTAAAGCAATGGTACAATTGTCCATTTGTATTTGGTGGGCAGTCCCAGTGTAACAAGCATTGAGGAAGGAAATGAGATTGGCGCTGTTCGTGTCGGCCTTTTCTCGTAGACGTGGGCCAGTGGCCCAGCAGGCCCTTGAGATGAGTATCAACAGATACAAAACATATTTAAGTTTGCCAAAGCAGCAAATGGGTGACATCTGTTTGCCAGAGGGCATTAGGTTTTAGGACCCTGAGGATTGACCCCTGGGGGTTGTGATGAAGCCGGGGGGGGGGGTCTCTGAGGAAGGGTTGGCAAGATTTAAAGTTGGAACATTGTTTTTCAATCTCTTTATCGGGGTACTTGGGGGAACACTTTGGTGTAGCCTTCTCCAGTTTACATGGGTCAATTCTGGAAAGTTTGCTCTTCAGTAGCTTTAGGTATTAGGCCTTGAGGCCAGCTGGTCTGCTAGGGTGTTTTCTCATAGATAAGAAACCAGGGAGGCCTGAGTGTCCTCTAAGGTGTTGGAGATATATTGGGGTCACTTCTTTCTTCCAAGAGGGCTTTAAGCTCTACCATAGAGAGGGAGATTGGGTTACTGTCAAGTTGATTGGGCTGTGAGTGGGTAAAGAGTTGGTAGAGTAACATAGGCTGATCAAAAGAGGTTACATGGCTCATGAATGTCCTGCAATGCCATTACTACCGCCAACAGTTCTTTATATTGAAGAGATCCTTGGCTTTGGTTAGAAGCTTTGGCTGGTTGGAGTAGGACTTTCTTTCTAAAGGCCTACATAGGCTGGCAGCCGGCTTTCCCTTCATCAGTGAAAATGCATAGTGCATGATGGTATAGGTGTCTGTAAAGTAAGGCGGGCTATTGTGAGTGTTAGGGGAAATTTTTGTAAGAAGGTGGCCCACTTAAAGGGCCCAAAATGGCAGTCTATCTTCCCATGAATCCTTCCAGGAGACAGCTAGGCATGAGTGGTTGCCAGCTAGCCATTCAATGTCTGATATCCTATATGGGAGGAAATAATTGATGGGGGTCCATCCCATAATGCCTCTGTGCCTGCGTTTCTCCCTCTATTATTGCATCCACCAGTTGGTCCTGTTTGTGAGTACACCGGGGTGTGCCTGCTGTTGGATGCATGTATCCATTCTAAGGGTTCCCTTCCTGAGTGATTACTGCTGTGGCCAGGCCTGATTCTGCAAGCACCCATAGGGATAGGGGGTATTTTCTAGAACATCTAGCTAAGGAGCAGTCGTGCAAGGCCTCTTGAAAAGCCTCAAAAATCTCTTGATGTTTTGTGTGATAGGGATCTCTTCCTTGGGGACTCTCTATCCTCTAGCAAGTCAAACAGTGGTTTAGTGTCTACCGTCGGGGACAGCCACCCAGGGCCCCTAAGCCCAGCTCAATCTCCTGCAAACTTTGGAGTCTGCGCCAGAGCTGACGTCCCCCTTCTGGCACTTCCTATTGTTAGTGCTTTACCAGGACTAACCTCTCTGTGCACGCGGCGAGACGAGGAGACTAATACTTTAAAAGTGGGGATTGTTGGATCTTTTCAGGTGCCACCATGAATCCCCACCCTGTGTCAATGTTTGTGAATCATCCTTTAAGATACTTTTCCTTGTACACTCTCCATGGCCGGTGTTCCTGGCGCCATAATGAGATCATCCATTATAAATGGTTACACGTGCCGAATCTCTCTTGATGTAGCATCAGGAGTCCAGGAAGATGGCCCACTCCGGTTATTGTTGGCAAAATGCCGGGCTGTTGGCCCATATCTGGGTGTGTTTTAGCACCACCCATTCATACGGCGGTCTGGCCGGAGAGTAGTTAATGGGATGACACCGAAAAGGCCAAATTTTAGCCTTAGTCCTCTGGGTGCAGGGGGCATTGGAAAAAACACAGTCCTGTAGGTCAATTACTGCAATCAAGAATCATAAGGAATGGCAGGGTCCAGAGGCATGCCTCGACTAAGGGATCCCGGACCGCTCCATTATCTGTCCATTTAATTTTTCTTAAAGTACTTGCGGCGTTCGCCCTATGACCCTGAGGCTTTGCGGATCAACAAAGCAGGCGTGTTCCAGGCCACTCATATGGTTCGGGTGGATATGCCTGAGCCTTAACTGCTCCTCCACTACCTGGTGTAAGGCTTCTAACTTTGGTTGTGTTATATGGCCACTGCTTTACCCAGACGGGCTTGGCCCCCTAGATTGGTTCTCTCTTCTTCCCTCGCTTCCTTCTCCCTGGTAAGATTTTGACCTGGCTTTCCTTTTCTTGGTGGGGGGGTTCATCCAGGGGGTCCTCAAAAAAGACACCTTATGGTCATAGTTAGTACTGCATCCATTTACCCCAGCAAGTCCTGTCCTACCAAGTTGGATGTGAGCCCCTAGCTACTAACAGGTCTAACCTTCCTTGATCCCCATCAGGGCTTATCCATTTCATGAGGACCGAGATCTCCTCAGTCCTAGAATTTCCTCCCACCCTAGGACTATAGCCCCAGGGGTCAAAGGCCAATCGGCGTGTACCTCCTGCTTCCTCAAAACTGTCCTATCTGCTCCTGGTCTATTAAGCATTGAAACTTTGTGCCTCCAATGATGACTGACATTGGGGACGTAGGCCCTCAGTCACAGGGACTGTCCAGTGAGCCTGGGTCCATCCCCCTCCCTGCCTGGGGCTCTCATATCCTGTCTTATTCCTCCTTGGCATGACGGGGCTGGAGGTTGCCCCGGGATTAGTTTACAGGCTTCCCTCCAGATCAAATTTCGACCTACATTCCCTTTTGCAATGAAAGCCCTTTCTGCATCGAGGGCATGGAGTGGCAGGGGGCTTCTCCACAGTTATGGGTCCCTTTGTGCCCTCTGAGGGCAATCCTTCCTAAAACTGTCCCTTTTGTCCACATTTGAAACAGGTCCCTCCCATGTCCTTTGTAGGGCTATCAAGGCCATTCTATTTAAGGCTTGCATGTGATAGCTTCTGTCATGGCAGTAGTTTGAGCTTGTAAAGCCAAGGCTAGAGACGGGACTGGTGATGCTGGGTACCCATGTCCTGCGATGCTATGACCCAACTGCTCATGGGTCGGTCCTTCATGCCTGCACAAGCCATATGATGATCGTTATTCATTCCTTCCCATACCAGTAATTTTACAAATTTTTCTCTAAGCTCCCCTGCAGGGAGGTTTCGGTAAATGCTCTGTTGAACTCTATCTATGAATTCTGGGAGGGGTTCCCCAGGTTTTTGCCTCACTCCACCAATGGGGGACTCTGCGGGTCCCTCATTCAGCTTGTTCCAAGCATCCAGTCCGCATTGTCTCACTTGATGCGGTAGGGACCCGGGACTGTAGCCTTTTGGATTCCCGTGTAGTACCCATCCCCCAGTCCAGAAAGCATCTCAATGTGATGGGGATGGCGGGATTGGCCCTCCAGTTCTCCTCAGCTCGAAGCCTGCATTCCTCCTTAAAGAGGGCTGTCCATTTAATGAACATAGGACTAGGGGGGACTGCTTTGGCTACGTCAATCCAGTCTTAGGGAACACATGGGTGATAGGCGATGTCTTGCAGTAGGGTTAAGGCCCAAGGGGAATTTGGGCCATCTTCAGTTACTGCCTTGCGAAGCTCCTTGAGATCTTTGGCCTCCCATGGGTACCACTCCAGGGGGCGACTCCCCACCCCCACCCCCGGGTGCTAGATTCACAGGGAACACCTGTGGCACCTTATCAGGAGGGCCGGCCCCTCTGTGCACCGCTTCCCCCCCATAAGGGGGCGGTATGGAGGGCGTCCAGAAGGGGTTGGTGGGAGGATCTGATTGAGGCAGGCTCCCGTGGCCCCAAGGGGCATTTTTAAACGGGTCAAGGGAGGGGTAGAGAGATTCATACTGACTCGGCGGGCTGACAGAGCCTGGAGACCTGGGGTCCTGATCAGAGCCCTGTTTCACTCCCGAATTTTCCTTGTCTATTTCTTTTGGGACCTGAGTCTCCATTGCCTTCTCTTAGGAGACAGGGAGGAAACAACCCTTTAAAGCTAATACTGTAGGAGCTCTCCCAGGGGAGTTATCTCTCCCTTCTCCAATTGGGCTTTTCTAATCATTTTTTCAACCCTGTCCCAGGTGTCCCAGTCAAACAAATCACTCTCTGGAAGCCAGGGAAGCAAGCTTTAATAAACATCCCAAGGCCCACAGGGCTCGAGTATCTGAGAGGTCCAGACCTCTACTCTTTTTTTTTTTTTTTTTTTGGTCTTTTCGAGACAGGGTCTCCCTGTTCCAGCTGTCCTGGACACTCACTCTGTAGACCAGGCCTGCCTTGAACTCACTAAGTCCACCTGCCTCTGCCTCCCAAGTGCTAGGATTAAGGCGTGCGCACCACGCCCGGTCAGACCTCTACTCTTAAGCAAAATTCTTAAAGCCTCCAAAGCAGGGTCAGGCTTGGAGTTAGACTTCCCCACATCTAAAGGGGGGACACTCACCTGTTGAACGACTGGCTCCTTCATCGACTACTGAACAACCGGCGGAAACACCACCTGCCTGGGCTAATTACCCGGCCACCACTGATGCTCCGTGGAGAGGGCTTGGGAGAGAAGTGCGACCGGCTGCTGATTGGGATGGGGCTGAACAAGGGAGTGAGTGCGTCAAGGCAAAGCTCGTTTTATTACACCCAGTAGCGGTTTGCAGTCCGTCTGGGCCTCGTTTAGGCCTCATCTAGGCGACCAGCCTTCTCAGCGTGCCCAGGCAAAGCCGTTTTTTCAGGTCGGGCTATGCTGAGTCATTCCTATGCGGAATTGACTTACTTTTGAAACTTACAGACAAGTCGCCAAACTTTAGGGCAGGCACAAGACATTACTCATAGGCCCCATGGCTCAGAAATCAGGCCCAACACTCCAGCATCTGTTGTCTTTTGTTTTCTTGATCTTAGCTAGCCGTACTGGAGTGAGATGATATCTGAGAGTGGTTTTAATTTGCATTTTCCTTAATTATTAATGTTGATGAACACTTTTTTTTTTTTTTTTTTTTTTGTCTTTTTGAGACGGGTCTCCCTGTCAGCCCCAGTATCCTGGAACTCATTCTGTAGACCAGGCTGGCCTGTGAACTAACAAAAGATCCTCCTGCCTCTGCCTCCCAATGCTAGGATTAAAGGAGTGCACCACCCACCTGGCTTAAGTTTATTTTTTTTAACTTTTTTATTTTCTATGTGTATGAATGTACTGTCTGCATGCAGGTTTTGTGCACCCATGTCGTGCAAGTGCCGGCGGAGGGCCGGAAGAGGGTCTGGATTCCAGGAACTGAGTTACAGACGGTTCTTACCGTCATGTGGGTGCTGGGGATCCAACCCGGGTCCTCTGCAAAAGCTTGGCCGGTGCTCTTAACCATAGGCTATCTCTCCAGCCCCTTAGTGATGAACACTTTTTAAGAGTTTTCTCAGCCATCTTTAATTCCTCACTGGTGAAGACTCTGTTCAGCTCTTTACTCCATCTTTTGAGTAGGTTCGTTTTCTTCTTCTCTGTTTTTTGAGTAGTTTATTTATTCTTGCGTTCAATGCTTGTCAGTGTGTCACGGTAAAGATTTCTTCCCACTCTGTGGGATTTCTCTTTACCCCTTGATTGTTTCTTTCGCTGTACAGAAGCTTCTTGACTTTTATGGGGTCCCATCTTGTCACACTGTTGACCTTACTTCCCGTGTGGCTGCTGTCTGGTTAGAAAGTCTCCTCCTACACCTTGTTTCTTGTAGGTCTGCTGCCAACTTTTTCTTCTATCACCTTCAGGTTTCGGGTTTTCGTTTTAAGTTGAGATCTTTGATCCACTTGGAGTTGATTTTTACAACAGGGTGAGAGTAGAGGTTTAATTTGTTTCTTTACAAATGGGTGATCCAGTTTTTGCCAACACCCATTGCTGAAGATGCTATCTTTCCTCCATGGAGTTTTTTTTTTTGGCCTCTTTGTCAAATATAAGGTGGCTGAAGTTATATGAGCTCAAGTTTGGATCTTCAATTTTATTCCATTGGTCAATGGTTCTGTTTTTTTGTTTGTTTGTTTGTTTGTTTTTTTTTGCCAGTACCAGGCGTTTTATGACTATAGCCTGTAGTATAGCTTGCGTCTGGTAAGCTAATGCCCCCAGTATTGCACTTTTGACTCAGGATTGCTTTAGATATCATTGGAGTCTTTGGTTTTCCAATAAATTAAGGATTTTTTTTCTAAGTCTGTGAAAAAGTCGATGGGGATTGCTGTTGAATCTGTATGTGTAATTTGGGTAGAATGGACATTTTTAACTATACTATTTTTCCAGTCCATGAGCATGGGAGGTTCTTTCCATCTTTTGATGGTCATTTCAATCTCTTTCTTCAGGGTTTAAAATTTTTGTTGTAGAGGTCTTTGGTGTGTTTGGTTAGTTTATTCCTAGGTTTTTTTTTTTGTTGTTGTTGTTGTTTTTTTAGGCTATTGTGATTAGGAAGGTCTCCTTATATTCCTTCTCAGTTGCTTATTGTTGGTATAAAGGAAGGCTATTGATTTTTCTAGGTTATTGTTCGTTTTTTTTTTTTTTTTTAATGTATGAAATGTACCGTTTGGATGCAGGTCTTGCACCTGATGTTGTGCAGTGCCTCAGGAGGTCAGAAGAGGGCGTCGGATTCCCCTTGGAAACTGGAGTTAAGACGTTTCTCAGCCGTCATGTGGGTGCTGGGGATCGGAACCTGGGTCCTCTGCAAGAGGCCATCTCTCCAGCCCCACTTTTTGATGTTTCTAAGAGTTTCTGGTGGAGTTTTTGCATCCCTTGGTAAACTATCATATTCATCTGCAAAAAGGGATGTTTTACTTCCTCTTTTCCAGTTAGTACTCCTTATTTTACTTCTTGCCTTATTGCCCTAGCGAGCATTTCTTTTTTTTTAATTAATTTATTTATTTTCAATGTGTATTGAATGTATTGTCTTGCATGTAGTTGGTGCAACCCGTGTCATGCAATTGCCACGGAGGTCGAAGAGGGTGTCAGATGCCCTGGAAACTGGAGTTAAAGACTATTTTCAGCCGCCATGTGGGTGCTGGGACGAACCCAGGTCGCTGCAAGAGCAATCGGAGCTCCAGCCCACCAACCTAGCGACATTTCAAGCACTATATTGGAAGAGGAGTGGCAATAAGTGGACAGCCTTGTCGTGTGTTCCTGCCTTTAAGGGGAATGCTTCCAACTTTTCTCCATTTAGGATGATGTTGGCTGTGGGTTTCCTGTGTATGCTTTTGATTACATTGAGGAATGATCCCTCTAGTCCAATTCCCTCTAAAGACTTTAAGCATGAAGGGATGCTGGATTTGTCGAAAGCTTTTTCTGTCATCAATTGATGCTGATGTGGTTTTTGTCTTTAAGTCCATTTATGTGTTTTATGATGTTTATATGATTTACGTATGTTGAACCATCCCTGCTGCATCTCTGGTATGAATCCAACCTGGTCATGATGATTGATCTTTTTGATGTGGGTCTGTATGCCGATTTACAAGTATTTTGTTGAGAATTTTGTGTTTGTGTTCATCAATGATGATGGGTCTATAGTTTTCTTTCTTGTTTGTGTCTTTGCCTGGTTTTGGTATTAGGGTGATGCTGGCTTTCGTAGAAGGAATTGGGATATTTCTCTTCTGTCTGTATCCTTCTGAAATTTTGAGTTAGTAATGGTTGTAAGACCTTTTAAATGTTTTATTAGAATTCTGCTGTGAAGCCATCTGGCCTGGCTTTTTTAGTTGGGAGGCTTTTTATTACATCTTCATTTCCCTCAAGTGTTATGGGTCTGTTTAAGCTTGTCAATCTCTTCTTGGTTAAGCTTTGGAGAATCCCAGAATTTCAGATTTCTCTTAGGTTTTCAAATTTAGTAGAGTATAGGTTTTTGAAGTATTCTTGTATGATTGTCTGGATCTTTTCTTTATCTGTTGTGATGTTTCCCCTTTTATCAAAAATGATACTGATTTGGAGTTGCTCTTTCTTTCTTTTGGTTAACTGGGCTAGAGGTCTGTCTATTTTGTTTATCTTTTCAAAGAACCAGCTTCTGGATTCATCGATTTATTTTGTGTGTGTGTTGTTTTGTTTCTATTTCATTGATTTCTGCTCTGATTTTTGTTATTTCTTCCTGTATGTTGGGTTTAGGATTCATTTGTTTTGTTGTCTTTCAAGTGTTTTTAGCTGCAGTGTTAGATCGTTTACTTGTTCTCTTTCTGTTTTTTTTAATGTGGGCACTATAGGTTATAAAATTTTCCTCTTAGGACTGACTTTAATGTGTCCTACAGATTTTGTTGTGTTGTATTGTCATTTTCGTTTTTTACTCAGGAATGCTTTTATTCATTCTTTATTTCTTCTCTGACCACTCATTGTTCAGTATTGTGTTGTTTTTAGTCTCATGTGTTCTTTGCTTTTTTGTGTGTGTGTGTCTTTGTGTGTGTGTGTGTGTGTGGTGTGTGTGTGTGTGTGTCTTTTTGAGACAGGGTCTCCCTTTAGTCCCAGCTGGCCTGGAGCTCACTATATAGACCAGGTGGGCCTTGAACACACAGAGATCCACCTGCCTCTGCCTCCCAAGTGCTAGGATTAAAGGCGTGCACCACCATGCCCGGCTTAGTCCCCATGTGTTCTTATAGTTAGTAGGACTTACCCTGGTGTTAATATTAAGCTTTATTGCACTGTGGTCTGATAGAATGCATGGAATAAGTTCAATCCTTTTGTATTGTTGAGGTTTTTTGTGTCCAGTATGTGTCAATTTTGGAGAATGTTCCATGGGGTGCTGAGTAGAAAGTATCTTCTCTGGTGTTCGGTGGAAATATTCTGTAAATATTTGTGAGCGGCCATTTGGTATTGTGTGTTCAGTTTCTGATGCATCTCTGTTTATTTTTTTGTCCAGTTGACTATCCAGGTGGCTCAGTGGGGTTTTGAAGTCCCCCACTATTAGCATACTGGGATTAATCTGTATCTTAAGGTCCTGAAAGATTGTGTTTATAAAGTTCAGTGCACTAGAGTTTGGTGCATAAATATTTAAAATTGTGAGATCTTCTTGGTTATGTTTCCCATTGATAAGGATATAATGCCCTCTTTGTCTTTTCTGATTAATTTTACTCTGAGGCTATTTTTTTTTTTTTTAATTTCTCTGAATGTGTATGAATGTACTGTCTGCATGCAGGTTTGTGCACCATGTCGTACAATGCCGCGGAGGTCAGAAGAGGGTCTCGGATTCCCCTGGAACTGGAGTTCTCCTGGAATTGGAGTTTCAGACGGTTTTTGGCCGCCATGTGGGGCTGGGGATCGAACCCGGGTCCTCTGTAAGAGCGGTCGGCGCTCTTAACCGCTAGGCCATCTCTCCAGCCCTCTGAGGTCTATTTTAAAATGGTTTTTTTTTTTTTTTATTTCTGTATGTGTATGAATGTACTGTCTGCTTGCAAGTGTGTGCACCCGTGTCGTGCAATGCCGCGGAGGTCAGAAGAGGGTGTCGGATTCCCCTGGAACTGGAGTTCTCCTGGGATTGGAGTTTCAGGCGGTTCTCGGCCGCCATGTGGGTGCTGGGGATCGAACCCAGGTCCTCTGTAAGAGCAGTCGGCGCTCTTAACCGCATACAGAAATAAATAAAATTAAAAAAAAAATTTTTTAAATAGCCACTCCTGCTTTCTTTTTGGTACCATTTGCTTGGAATATTTTTTTCCATCCTTTCACTCTAAGGTGCTGTCGTCCTTGAGGGTGAGATAGTTTTCTTGGAGGCAGCATATAGATGGATTCTGTTTCCTAATCCATTCTCCCAGTCTATGTCTTTTGATTGGGTGATTTAGACCATTAATATTTAAGGTTATTATTGAGAATATGTGTTGTTTCCTTTCAACTTATTTTTGTTTGCATTCTTGATCTAGGTATTTATTTACTCTGTTATGCCTTTGGTAATTTTTCTCTTGGGTTGCTTAAGGAATAGTTGCTCCTTTCCTCTGTTCTTTGAATTGCTTCAAGTATTTTCTGAAGTGTTGGGTTTTCTTGCTGTGTTCTTTCATTTTGTTTATGTCCTGAAAGATTTTTCTTCTCCTTTCAACTATGATTGACATTTTTGCTGGTTAAATAATTCTGGGTTGGCATCTAAAGTCATTTAGTACTGGAATACTTTGGTCCATGTTCTTCTGGCTTTCATGGTTTTGCACTGAGAAAGTCAGGTGTGATTCTGATTGGGTTCTTGTATGTAACTTGTTGTTTTGCTCTTGTGGCTTTCAGTATTTTGTCCTTGTTTTTGAGCATCTAGTGTTTTAACTATGATATGTGGGGAATTCTTTTCTGGTCTTGTCTATTTGGTGTTCTATGTGCTTCTTGTATTTCTATGGTTTGTCTTTTTTCAGTTTGGGGAAGTTTTCTTCTATTATTCTGTTGAAGATCTGATCAATACCATTTCTTGGGATTCTTCTCTTCCTCTATCCCTATGATGCAGAGGTTTGGTCTTTTCATGTGTCCCACATTTCCTGGTTTTCTACTTTTGTGGTTTTTTAAATTTTTTCATAATCTTTACTTTGGTTTTAGTTGTCTGTGTTATGTTTTAGGTCTGATATTCTTTTTCCTGGTTCTTCCATTCTGCTTCAAAGGCTTTTTCCCCATCCTCTTCCTGCTGATTGGATGAATGTTCAATTTCCTATTTTGTTTGATCCTGCGATTTCTTCAGTATTTCCACTTCCTTTTAGAGCTTTTAATTCTTTTCTTATAGCTCCTTGCTTTGCTGGTCAATTTCTTTTTTCCTTTCAGCCTGAGAGCTTTTCTTTTTTTTTTTCCACATTTTCTTTTTTTTGTTTGTTTGTTTTTTTTTCACATAAATTTATTTTTTATTTTTTAACAAATCTAGACCGTTGTCCTGCCCATTCCCCCACCCCACAGAGCTCATGCATTCTGTCCAAACATGCTTTTCATCTCTTCTCAGTCTTTCTCAATATTCTCCATGAGGAAGTTGGCTGTTTTGAGCAGAAGTTCACTGTTTCAGTCAGTGAGAGCTTTTCAATGTTTCCACTTCCTTCCAGAGTTTGTCATTCTCTCCCTCTAGTTCTTTTCAGAGTTTGTATTTCTCTTTCTCTAGCTCTTTTCTGAGTTTGTATTTCTCTTCCTCTAGTTCTTTTCTGAGTTTATCAATCTCTCCTTTTAGTTCTTTCCAGAGTTTATCCTTCTCTCCTTCTAGTTCCTTTATGAGTTTTTCATTCTCTCCCTTTAGTTCTCTGATTGAATATGTCTACAATTGCTCTTCTAAGGTCAGTATCTTGGTTCCCTTCCAGAGCGATCTCGTTGTTGGGATCTTCTACAGGAGTGGTTGGGTTTGATGGGGATTTAATTTTGAGCTTTTCCCATATTGTTTTTCCGTTGTGTTTTTGGCATGTGTATTTTTGTTGTTGTTATTGTTTTTCCCCCTTTGTTTATTTGTTTGCCTTCTGTTGCTAATCTCAAATGTTGCTATGGGGGATTGGTTAGTTACTCAGTTTGCTTCTTGTTGGTTTCTTCCTCAGTTTTGTCTATGCAGCCTCCAATCACTGACACTGCTGTATCCTCCCAACAGCTTTAAACTGCAGTACCAGCAGTTTACACTTTCCGCCTCAGTATTAGTAGCTTGGGGGGTTGGGTGGGTTGGTTGAATCCTTTGGCTCCCGTGCACCACCTGGGTGGTTGGGCACTGGCTCACCTTCTGTCCATACAGGCAGTTCCTATGATCCTAGCGTTGGATGGTGCCTGCCGAGGTGGGCCACCAGCTGGCTGCCTACCGAATCTAAGTAATTTTAAACACAGTACTTGATGTGTTGAGAAATAAAGGGAAGATTATAAACAAATTCTGAACTCTTTAGATGAGTTTTTAATACACGAAAAAATTCCAAAACAATTTTAGATGTAATATAGGATTGAGACAATTTTTATGTATGCTGATGTCCTTAGGAGCCAAAGTTTTTACTGAAGAAATATATATATATATATTATTATATATATATATATATATATTATTATAGAGCAGAGAGAGAGAGAGAGAGAGAGAGAGAATTCTTGAATAAGGGAAGAAGATAAGACTGTAAATAGATTGTAATTCGAGGTATTGATATAGAGATTGCAAAATATGCACATAGTTGTGTTACCTTTGTATAGTGATATATAATATGTACATATTTATATTCCTATACTTAGAGGATTTTAAACATACATATTTCTCACTTCTTTTTGCTTTACATTGGTGAGGATCAAACTCTGGGTCTCATGTATGATAGTCAAGCACTCCACACTGAGCTATACCCCCTCCACATACATACATTTCTGTAGTCATTAGAAAGGAAAAGAAGTTGGGGCTGGATAGATGGCTTAGCAGTTAATAGCACTGACTGCTCTTGCAGAGGTCCCAAGTTCGATCCCCAGCACCCACATGGCAGCTGAGAACCATCTTTAACTCCAGTTCCAGGGGAATCCGACACCTTCTTCTGACCTCCACGGCATTGCACAACACAGGTGCATCAACCTACATGCAGACAGTATGTTCATACACATAAAAAATAAATAAATAAAATTTAAAAAATTTTTATAAAAAAAAGGAAAAGAGCCAGGCGTGGTGGTGCACACCTTTAATCCTAGCACTTGGGAGGCAGAGGCAGGTGGATCTTTGTGAGTTCAAGGCCAGCCTGGTCTACAGAGCGAGTTCCAGGACAGCTGGGGCTACAGGGAGACCCTGTCTCCAAAAGACCAAAAAAAAAGGAAAAGAAGCTAAAGCATCACAGTAGCAATGAATATGCATAACACCCAGATCTAGTATGTAATACTCTGCTCTACTACAAGGAACTGGTTATTCCAGAATAAGGGCTAAACAAATTTAAGACAAGCCTGAAATACCTATTGCTATAAAGTAGGCATTGCTCCAAAATTTGAGACTGATTGTAAAGATGCAGGAGCCAGCTTTACTGAACTTTCTACTGGCTAAAACTGGATCATTTCCATTGCTAAAACAACTAAATGTAGCCGGGCATGGTGGCGCACACCTTTAATCCTAGCGCTTGGGAGGCAGAGGCAGGTGGATCTTTGTGAGTTCAAGGCCAGCCTGGTCTACAGAATGAGTTCCAGGGCAGCTGGAGCTACAGGGAGACCCTGTCTCGAAAAGACAAAGAAAAAACAAACAAACAAAAAAAAACAAAACAAAAAAAAAACAACTAAATGTAATAATGACTTGTAAGCCATTTGAAGAAAAAGGAATTCATGAGGAAAATGTCAAGTGCTAACTATTAGATAGAGAAGTACTGGAATTACCATCTGGCAGCCAAGAATTCATAGTCATGAGGGGACATCAGACAGACTCCACATTAGGAGTACTCTTCTGGGGGGTGTTCTTTTAAAATGTTAGTACAGTATAAGACAAAGAGAAGCTGTGGAAAAGGGCTAAATAAAGAAGGCTAAAAAGGGGCCGTAGAGACAACTCAGTGGGTAATGTGCTTGCTATGCACCCACATAAAAGCTGGGAGAGGTGGCATGCATTTGTAATCTCAGTGTTCAGAGAAGGTGGGGAGTTGGAAACAGGCATATCTCTGGAGCTCTACAAATCATTAAGCCCCAGGTTCACTGAAGAGACTGTCTCAGAATTAAGGTGGGAAACAATAAGGGAAGACAGCTGATGTTGACCTCCACAGCTGGCCTCCACACCCACAAGGCACATATACATGGACACATGCACATGCACATACCACACCTAAACGTAGAACACAGACACATAGAATAAAAGCAAAAAGAATTTTTATGTTTTTTATTTTATTTTTTTGTGTATGTGAATCAAGATCTCATTCCAGTCCTGGCTGCCCTGGTGTTCATGTAGACCAGGCTGGATTTAAACTCATAGGTATCTGTCTGCCTCTCCCTGTCTGAGATTAAAAGTGTGTACCACCATGCTCTGCTCACTTTTATTTTATTTTTAAATTATGTGAATGGGATGGAGAGAGTCATTGCTTAGCGATTAAAAACACTGGTTATTCTTACAGAGGACCCAGGTTTGGTGTCCAGAACCTACATGACAGCTAATAGCTGTCCATAGCTTGGGTTCTAGAGAATCTGATTCTATTTTCTGGTTTCCACAGGCATTGCATGACATGGGAGCATTTATATACAAGCAGGTGCACATACACATAAATCTTTAAATTAAATTAGATGGCTAGAGAGATGGCTCAGTGGTTAAGAGCACTGGCTGCTCTTGCAAAGGACCGAGGTTCAATTTCCAGTACCTATTTGGCAGCTAACAACTGTATGTAACTCCAGTTCCAGAGGATATGACACCCTTTTCTGACCTCTATAGGCATTTCATGACACAGGTACAATTACATGCATTCAGGCAATATGCTCATACACATAAAATAAAATTAATAAGGATATTTTAATTTTTTTAATTTTTATATTTTGGTCTTTTTGAGACAGGGTCTCCCTGTAGCCCCAGCTGTCCTGGATCTCATCTGTAGACCAGGCTGGCCTTGAACTCACAAAGACCAGCCTGCCTCTGCCTCCCAAGTGCTAGGATTAAAGGCGTGCGCCACCACACCTGGCATTTTTTATTTTTTATTTTTTATTTTTATTTTTATTTTTTTGGTAATAAAGATATTTTAAAATTAAAGTATATGAGCTGGTCGTGGGGCACAGGCCTTTAATCCCAGCACTTGGGAGAGAGAGACAGGCAGATCTCTGTGAGTTCAATACCAGCCTGGTCTACATAGCGAGTTCCAGGCCAGCTGGGGTTATAGGGAGACCCTGTCTCAAAAAGACCAAAAAAGCCAGATGTGGTGGCTCACGCCTTTAATCGTAGCACTTGGGAGGCAGAAGCAGGCGGATCTTTGTGAGTTCAAGGCCAGCCTGGTCTACATAGCAAGTTCCAGGACAACCAGAGCTACAGGGAGACCCTGTCTCAAAAAAAAAACACTCCAAAAAAAGACCAAAATAATAATAATAAAATAAAAATAATTATATGTATATATGTGTGTCTGTATGTTGGAATATGCACATGAGTGCAGGTAGCCACAGAGTCCAGAAGAGGACATTGGATCCCCTAAAGCTGGAGTTATAGGCAGGTGTGAGCTACCTGATGTGAGTGCTAAAAAAAAAAAACTTGACAATTAAGCAATATCTAACTGTCCTATAATGAATGGCAGAAATGTTCTATCTACAGCACCCACCCATGCAGAAACTAGGTGTAGTGGCATGGTTTATGATCCCAGCTCTGGGAGGCAGACAGGGCCTATCCCAGGGACTCACTTTCCATCTAGCCTAGCCATATGAACAAACCCATAGTCCCAGTGAGATAACCTGGCACAGGAAACAAAGTGGAAGATGGCTGAGGAGGAATGACATCCAAAGTTGTCTTCTGGCTTCCACATACACAAATGAGCATACACACCTACTTGTACACAGATACATAATACAGTGTGCTAAAGGTCAGTTTGGGGCCAATTGATTAAATGGATGATTAGAGAAAAGTATTGTTTCAATGTTAAATTTACAATGTTAAATTTGACCATTTCGAAATATGAGTTTCAGGGTTTTTTTTGGTTTGTTTGTTTTTTTGTCTTTTCGAGACAGGGTCTCCCTACAGCCCCAGCAACTCACTCTGTAGACCAGGCTGGCCTTGAACTCACAGAGATCCGCCTGCCTCTGCTTCCAGAGTGCTAGGATTAAAGGTGTGCGCCACCACGCTTGCCTTAAAGGTGGTTCTTAGCCACCATGTTGGTGCTGGAAATTGAACCCGGGTCCTCTGTAAGAGCAGTCAGTGCTCTTAACTGCTAAGCCATCTCTCCAGCCCCTATATGGGGAACTTTAATATTAGTATTGTATACAGAATTCTAGTTGTAGGAATTATACTGTTCTACCAAGCTACATATATGTTTATTGTAATAAAAGTGGAAATAACCTAAATATCTAAAAACAAGAGAATAGAAAATGAAAATGTCTAATTGGTATGAACTATTATTATTATTTTATGTATTTGAGTGTACCATCTGCATGTAGGTAGGTGCACCCGTGTTGGGCAATGCTGCAGAGGTCAGAAAAGGGTGTCAGATTCCCCTGGAACTGGATTTAAAGATGGTTCTTAGCCACCATTGGGTGCTGGGAATCGAACCTGGGTCCTTTGCAAGAGCAGTCAGTGCTCTTCTGGGCTATCTCTCCAGCCCCGTGAACTATTATTTAACTGTTAAACCTAACAACCATGAAATTGAGTATGGTGGTTCTTGCCTGTAATCCCAGCACTTGAGGAGGTAAAGCCAGGAAGATTAGAAGTTCAAGGCTAAGTCCTCAGCTATATAGCAAGCTCATAGCCACTGTGAGCTACATGTTGCTCTGTTGAAAAAAAAAAAAAGTAAATGAGTAAGCAA
The DNA here is from genome assembly GCA_009823505.1 of Rhizomys pruinosus. Lineage (NCBI taxonomy): Eukaryota > Metazoa > Chordata > Mammalia > Rodentia > Spalacidae > Rhizomys > Rhizomys pruinosus. The sequence goes on from VZQC01000325.1 coordinate 337,028, forward strand.
AGAACTCGATAACTATGATGGAAAACAGGTAATCTGGAAAATACTTATTGTGGCAAACGAAAAATCTGGGTATAAAACAATTACATTTTACTGACACTATACTAAAATTTAAAAGACCGAAAAGAGCCAGGCCTGCAAGGTGGTGCACGCCTTTAATCCTAGCATTCGGGAGGCAGAGGCAGGCGGATCTTTGTGAGTTCAAGGCCAGCCAGCCTGGTCTACAGAGTGAGTTCCAGGACAGCTGGGGGGCTACAGGGAGACCCTGTCTCGAAAAGACCCCCCCCCCAAAAAAAGACTGAAAAGAAACTTTTTCACTTTTCTACTTATGTCTTTATGTCTTTTTCCTCTTTCTTTCTATGTAGCACTGTGTTAGCCCAGGCTGGCCTCTAACTCCCTATATAACCCAAGCTGCCTTGAAACTCATTATCTTTCTGGGTTGTTAGTTTATTCTTGTTTTTGTTTTATGAAACAGGGTCTCTGTATAGCCCCACCTGGCTTGGAAATGGCTTGTAGACCAGGTGGGTTTCGATCTCACAGACATCTACTTGCCTGTGCTCTGAGTGCTGGGATTAAAGGCTTTTGCCACCATGCCCAGTGATCTTTTTCTTTTCACCGCCTGCTTCTGCCTCCCCAGTGCTGGGATTAAAGGCTTGTGCCACCATGCCCAGCTAGAAAATCAGTTTTTATATAAGGAATCTGTAGTATAAAAGAAATTTTCATGTGTTTGTAAACTCCTAGAGTTTGAAAGAAGTAATTATTATATTTTTTTGGAACTCATCATGTAGACCATACTGGCCTTGAACTCAGAGATATGCCTGCCTCTGCCTCTCCTGGGATTAAAGGCATGCACCACCACAATATCTGGGATTGCTCCTTAACTATAAAATAAATAACAACAACAGAAAGGACTGCATCAAAGAACTGACTGAAACAGTGAACTTCTGCTCAAAACAGTCAACTTCCACATGGAGAATATTGAGAAAGACTGAGAAAGAGATGAAAAGCATGTTTGGCAGAATGCATGAGCTCTGGTGGGGTGGGGGGATGGGAGGGGACACGGGTCTAGATTTGATTAAAAAATATATATATAAATAAATAAATTTAAAAAATAAACAAGATAATTAAGTAGAAAAGCAGGCACAAAATTTTGCTTATGTGTTGTTTAATTAAATAAACCCAATTCATTCTCTTGAGCCTTGGTTGTTCTTGGGTAAAAGTCAGGATATGAGTGCAGAAACTTTTATTTTCTTTTATTTAAATTATTCATTACTTTGATATATTGGCCAAGTTGACAAGAAACAAAGACTGAATTGCATCTAAACCCAGGTTTAAGAAATAACATTTTAATTTATTCTGTGCTGTTAAGATTAGAAATTCTAATTTCTACTGTCTGGCAACAAGTATCTTCATCTCACACCAAGTTAGAAAAGAAGTCTACAGTCAGAGAAGTTGATATTGGCATGGGGCTACAGGTAGGTTTTGAGCTGTTGTGAATTTATAATGTTCTAGTTTAAGTTTATCTCTGAGGATATTAGGTAAATAGCAAATGAGAAATGAGAATGCCTCAAAGTACTTACAAGCTAAAGCAAAATACATTTGACTAAAAGTAGAAAAGAGAATAACAAAAAATATAGAAAGTGTGTATCTTTTAGGAAAATAATTTAAAATTCCTTTAAAATTAATTTGTAATCTGCTTTTTTGTTGGGGGGGGGGTCTTTTTGAGACAGGGTTTCCCCTATAGCCCTAGCTGTCCTGGAGCTATGTAGACCAGACTGGCCTTGAACTCACAAAGATCTGCTGGCGCCTCTGCCTCCCAAGTGCTAGGATTAATGGCATGTGTCACCACACCTGGCTCAGTAATCTACTTTAAAAAAAAAATTCTTAACTCTTAATTTTTTTTTTTCTTTTTTGGCTTTTCGAGACAGGGTCTCCCTGTAGCCCCAGGTGTCCTGGAACTCGCTCTGTAGACCAGGCTGGCCTTGAACTCACAACGATCTGCCTGCCTCTGCCTCCCAAATGCTAGAATTAAAGGCGTGCGCCACCACACCCGGCAGATTTTTTTGTATTTTACGCAGAACATCCCAGTCACCTCTGTACCCTCTTCCTCCATTGGCAAATCCCCCCTCCCTCACCAGAATTCATACATTCTGTCGTCTCTGTCAAGGCCCATCCTGTTGAGCTGATGTCCCCAGATGTCCTTCAGGGCAAGTTCATCCTCTGGTGTCTAGTCAGCCCATCCCCTTAGGAAGATCAGCTTTTCCACACCCAGCAGTAGTCACCTGCCAATAATTCTTCGACTAAGATTGGATCTGCTGCCCTTTTCCACAGTTCTTTTCTGGGCTTTTTATTTTTATTTTTGGACTTTTTGAGACAGGATCTCCCTTTAGTCCCAGCTGGCTAGAACTCGCTATATAAACCAGGCTGGCCTTGAACTCACAGAGATCTGCTTGCCTCTGCCTCCCAAGTGCTGGGTTTAAAGGCGTGCGCCACCATGCCCGGCCTAAGACAGTTCTTAGCCACCTTGTTGGTCCTGGGAATTGAACCCGGGTCCTCTGCAAGAGTAGTCAGTACTCTTAACCACTGAGCCATCTCTCCAGCCCTATGCTGGGTTTTTGTCTGCTTGAGTTTGCATGGGTTTTGGCATGCTGACTCAGTTGTTGTAGGTTCATATGGCTAAGGTCCCAGGAACCTGTAGGACTCTGTTTCCATATGATCATGTACCTCCTCCCTGGCTCTTAGAATCTTTCTGCCCTCTCTTCTGTAATGGCCCCTGAACCCTGGGTGGGTAGAGTTTAATATAGGAGTCCTGTCCAAGGACCCACACTCTACAGACTCATTCTTTATGTTTTGGTCATTTGTGACCTTTTGTGTTCCTACCCCTCTCTTGCTAGGGAGCTTCATTGATGAGAATTGAGAGATGGATTAGTCCTTTCTTTACCCCTTGATCTATATTATGTGAGCCTTAGGTATAGAGGTTGCATTATAGATGTTTGGGCAATTCACAGACTGGTATTTTCGATGACTGTTACCTGCCAAGTGGGTGCTAGAAACCAAACCTGGGTCCTCTACAAGAGTAACCAGTGCTCTTTAAGAGTGGGGCCAGCTCTCCACCTCCCAAGTTGTTTATTCTTAAAACACTAAATATTCTGTTTTTCCAAAGTGTTTAGCTTTAAAAGTGTTTAGCAATGAGTAAAATATAGTTCTCAGTACTCGTGGATTTGGTGTTTTGTACTTCTCTTACTTACAGAAATGTATTTATAACCCCATAACCAATACTTTTGTGGTTCCTTCCTTCCTCTTCCCCTTCCTCCTCCCTCCTCCCTCCCTCCCCTTCCTCCTCCCTCCCCTCCCCTCCCTCCTCCCTCCCCTCCCCTCCTCTCCCTCCCTCCCTCCCTCTTCCCCTTCCCCCTCCTCCTTCCCCAATCCACCTCCCCCCTCCCTCCCCTCTCTCCCCCCCCCACTTCCCCCCTCCCCCCCTCCCTCCCCTCTCTCCCCCTTCCCTCCCCCCATCCCTTCTCCCCCCCTTCCCTTTCACTCCCTCCTCCTCATTATACCTACCCCCTCCTCCCTAGGCCCTTTCCCTCCTCCTCCCGCGCCCCTCCCCCTCCCACCGCCTCCATTCTCCCGTCCCTGTTCCCCTCGCTCCCCTTTTCCTCGCCCCTCCCTGCCACCTCGACCCTCTCCTCCTACCTCACCTCCTCCTCCCTCCCTCCCCTCTTCCTCCCCCTCCTTCCTAGCCCTTCCGCCCCCCCTCCCCTTATATCCTCCTCCTCACCTCCTACCTCTCCCATTCCTCCCTCCTATACCTCTCCTCCCCTTCCTCCTCCCTCCCCTTCCTCCTTCCCTCCCCTCGCATCATCCCCTCCCCCTCCTCCCGTCCCTCCCACCTCTCCTCCCATCCCTCTCCCTCCCTCATACACCCCGTCCACTCCCCCTCCCATCCCCCCTCCCCCTCCCCCCCACTCCCATCCCACTCCCTCCCCCCCTCCCTCCTTCCCCTATCCCTCCCCCCTCCCTACCTCCCTCCCCCCTCTCGCCTTCCCCCCATCCCCCCCCCCTCCCCCTCCCTCCCCCCGCTCCCCCTCCCCTCATTTAAATAGACCAGTCATGTGATGGTCTTTAGATTCTACTGCCTAGGACTTCAATTGAGCACACAAAACAAGTAGTTAACATCTGATAAAAAGATATCTACGCGGGGCTGGAGAGATGGCCTAGCGGTTAGGAGCGTCGACTGCTCTTACAGAGGACCCGGGTTCGATCCCCAGCGCCCACATGGCGGCCGAGAGCCATCTGAGACTCCAATTCCAGGAGAACTCCAGTTCCAGGGGAATCCGAGACCCTCTTCTGACCTCCGCGGCATTGCACGATGGGTGCACAGACCTGCATGCAGACGGTGCATTGATACACATACCGAAATAAAAAAAAAAAACTACGGTATCCAAATTTTTGGCCTTTAAATGCATTTGAATATCCACATTTTAAAGTTTGCATGTGCATATCTAGTCTGGCATGCCAAAACGAATAATTCTGTGCACATAAAGGATGTAAACTTAAACTGGCCACCTTGTTTGACAGAACCAACACAAGACAACTACTGACTGAATTACAAACACACACAGAAACTCAGATGCACTAAGAACATGACTACATGAATCTTAGACACACAGAACAGTCACCACAAACACAAAACAGTTACTGCCTTCAAATCTGGAAAAGGTTGGATCCCCTTCTCCTGTAGCAAACCATGGCTGCCATGGAGGTCAAGTGTCCGGGTCCAAACAGGGTCAAATGTTTTTCGAGGGCACCCCTTATAGCCTGTCTCCTGGTACTGTTTCTTCCCATCATTTACTGTTCTGTAAAATCATCTTCACTCCTTCAGTATTATTTGTTAACTGGTTTAGTGACTTTCTCCTTCCTGGTTTCTTCAGTCTGAAATGCAGTTGGAGATCTCACCTAATAATCCTTTATCTTGCAGCAGTAATTGCATTCATTGAGCCCTACACACATATTTATGAAAGAAAAGAGTATGAGAAAGAATGCCAGTGGAGTGTTTAATGTTAGAAATCTAAAGTTGTTTTTGCTGGCGTCTGTCGGAGGTCGCGAGTGGGAAGCCTGCAGGAATGCAGCCACTCCAGGGAGTTTCCAGCCTGGACTCGGTACAGGCGGTACAGGCGGTACAGGCGGGCGCACAGAGGAAGGAAGAGCAGTGAGGAGGCGGAGCCTGCCAAGCGCAGGTGGGTGCCTTACCAAACCTTCTAGTTGAGGCATTGAGAGCCTGTGAAGGAAGCAGAGGGGGAACATGGGAGAGAGCTTCCTGGGCCTCCTCCAAGGGTATATTGGTAGGGGCAAACGATTATCCCTAGCAGGGGCAGCTGAAGGGAGTTTTGTGAATCAGGAGCAGGAGGGGAATTCTCATCCAGTTGGAAATCAGGTACACAGGGAAGGGCCAGTTTTTCCTTAGTGTTTTTGTGACAGACTGAATTATGTTTGTAGAAAGTCCTCTGCCAAGGAGCCTTTGAGACTTGCGATTATGGTGAGGAGGATCAGAACGAATGGGGCCAGGAGAAGAAGAGTGGGTTTGGAGGAGGGCCGTAAGGGTGGCCATCTAAGGCTCCTTAAAATGAGGAGGGAGGTTACCCACGAATGCAGGGAGGGGAACTAAGACAGACAAAAAGTGTTCAGGGAAGGGGCCACTTGCTCACCCTCTCACAGCTGTAAGCACATAAAACAGAAAGGGGTCTTACTCACTGAAACTGCAGAGAGGGTGTCTTACAAACACCTGGCCATTGTAAACCACAGGTCCATTCGTGAATTGTGAAGGGGTGTCTCGCAAACACCAGGGGGCATTTTACAGGCGTATTGCAAACTTGGGGTGTTGGAGGTGTCGCAGACCATGTGGGCTCCAGATGTTGTAACCTCCTCTGGTCCAGCTGGAGAAGTTTGGGTCATGGTCAAAGGAATGGGGTGAGAGACGATGGAGTCAACACACAGACACCGGGAGTGAGGTGAAAAGCAAGCAGAATGCGAGCTGCTGCAGACTTGTTTATTTAGGGAAAAATGGGATATAGATGTGATCAGTTCTGCTTCTTCCGAGAACTTGCCAGGTGCTGATATTTCAAATTCTCATTGGCCCAGGTCACTGACTCAGCTGTTGCCATGGTTAAATTCCAAGAACAGGTTCAGTAAGCACGCAGGTGTGCAGGTGTGTAACACTCTACAGTGGGCTGACTTTCAGTAGATCAGTGAGGGAGCTGCTCTGCTATGTTCGAAAGAAACCCTGACACGGAAGGTCATCTACGAATAGTTTAGCGCCAGGTTGCACTAGAACTTCTGTGACAGGTGAGAGGGCGGCCCCCTAAATTGGAGTCTTTTCATGATTATTTACAGATATGCAGAGTGACAAATTATTACTCCACTCAAATACTCCACAAAATATTATTCCAATTAATTTTACTGTGAACTTAAAATGTTCATATAATTCTCAAAATTTGGATGTGAATCCAGGTGCTAAGGCTGGGTACTCAGCCATTATCTTTAAAAAAATATTTTTATGTGTATGACTGTATTGCTTGAATGTATGTAAAATGCACTCACATTATGCAGTGCCTGAGGAGGTCAGAAGATGGCATTGGTGCCCTGGAACTGGAACTGCCACATGGGTGCTAGGAATTAAACCAGAGCCATCTCTCCAGCCCCATCAGCCAATATCTTTTATCAGACTGCAGTCAAGATATAGGTGATTACCATGGTCACCTCAAAGTCATCTCAGGTAATATATGCTTCAGAGCTCACTCAGTGATTGGTTGTAGGATTCAGTTTGTCACAAATTATTAGTTTAGTTCCTTGCTGGCTACCTGGCAGTTGGCAGACTTCAGTTCTGTCTGTCTTTTTAAAAAATTACATTATGCACTGTATCTAGCCTGCTATAACATGGATGGAGGTGAGAGGACAACTTGCTAGAATTGGTCCTCTCCACCATGTGGGCCCCAGGAATTGAACTTGTGCTGTCAGTCTCAACAGCAAGCACCTTTACCTGCTGAGCCATCTCAACACCCCTGACCTCCATTCTTGTATGAGTTTTCTTTCTTTTTTTTTTTTTGAGTCAGAGTATATAGCCCCAGCTGGCCTGGAGCTCACTCTGTAGACCAGGCTGACCTTGAGCTCACAGAGTGAGCTCTGCCTCTCAAGTGCTGGGATTAAAGGCATGTGCTACCATACCATCCAAGCATTTGTGTCTATGCTCACAGCTTAGCTTGACATAATAATTGGTACTGCTTAAATGCCTGTACATCCAATAGCTTGTGCTTTGTTAGTATGACTAAAAAGAGTATCACTGGGAAAGCTGTCAACCCATGAAGGGAAACAACCTGAACAGACTGGAGGCCAAAATGACAACTCCAAAGAAATTAGACTGTTTTCTTCTCACCCACTTGTGCCCCTTTCCCAAAGCCCAGGGAACAAACTGCGGAAGAAGTAGATTGTAAGGGCTGCGGAGAGATAGGGGTGAATCATGAGACTACAGGAATATAGTCTGGACTCCTGATTGATCAACATGCCTGTGCATACAAGCTTCTCCAACTGGACTATGGGAACCTTGGGTTGTTCAAAATTTGGACATAGATACTTGCAAAATGCACCAATTACCTAATTGTATGACATACTGAGTAACATCAATGTTATCTGCAAACAACTGTGTCATTATATTGTAGAATCGCTTAAAAATAAAATAAATAAAAAATAAAAAATAAAATAAAATAAAATAAAATAAAGGCATGTGCTACCACACCCAGCTTAAAGACGGTTCTTAGCCAACATGTGAGTGCTGGAACTTGAACCCGGGACCTCTGCATGAGCAGTTGGCACTCTTAACCACTGAGCCATCTCTCCAGCCCCCAAATTTATTTTTATTTTATATTTATGAGTGTTTTGCCTGCATGTAAGTGCACCTGTGTCGTGCAAAGCCTGCAGAGGCCAAGAGGGTATTGAATCCCCTGGAACTGGAGTTATGAACAATTGTTAGCCACCATGTGGGTGCTGGAAATCAAACCCAGGTCCTCTGGAAGAGCAACCAATGCTCCTAACCATTGAACTATCTCTCTAGCCCCATGGCCTTAGTTCTTTATTAACTATCCCTAAACATCCCAGCAAGAATGAAAGAAGAATCAGAGAAAGTATACCAGTATGGTAGCGATCATAGTCTTAAAAATCTACTTAAAGAGTTAGGGAGATAGTTCAGCAGTGAAGCTATACCCATAGCATTGGTAGTTCTTTCATTACTGCTTCCTTTTGATTTACCACTTCCCTGATGCTCTTATTTTGGAAAATAGCAATTAAAAAATTATGAATTTTTTGTACTTGCACAGAATTTTGAAGTGCTATAGATAGAAAAGGTAATGATTCTGAGCAGGGTTCGATCCTCTGCACCCACATGGCTGCTGAGAACTTTAACTCCAGTTCCAGAACTCCAGTCCCAGGGGAATCTGACACCCTCTTCTGACCTCTGCGGCATTGTATGACACGGGTGCACAAACCTACATGCAGACAGTATATTCATACACATAAATAAATAAAATTTTAAAAAAAGATTAAGGGCTGGAGAGATGGCCTAGCAGTGAAGAGCGCCGACTGCTCTTGCAGAGGACCGGGGTTCAATCCCCAGCACCCACGTGGCGGCTGAGAGCCGTCTTTTAACTCCAGTTCCAGGGGAATCTGACACCCTCTTCTGACCTCCTCAGCATTGCACGACATGGGTGCATAAACCTACATGCAGACAGTACATTCATACATATAAAAAAGAAAGAAAATTTAAAAAATATTTTAAAAATTAATCCCTTAGTATTAAGCAGGCTGAAGCAGGTGGATTACAAGTTCAAGGCCAGCCTAGGCCGAGTGGGACTATTTCAAAACAAAAACAGTAACAACACAAAGGATAACAATAAGCACAGATCCTGGAAACCAGAATTTCTAGAAAGAAATGGAGCTTTATTTTCACTATTGAACTTTTTTTTTTTTTTTGGTCTTTTCCAGACAGGGTCTCCATGTAGCCCCAGCGATCCTGGAACTCACTCTGTAGACCAGGCTGGCCTTGAACTCACAAAGATTCGCCTGCCTCTGCCTCCCAAGTGCTAGGATCAAAGGTGTGCACCACCACACCCAGCTTGAACTTCTTTTTTTTTTTTTTGGTCTTTTCGAGACAGGGTCTCCCTGTAGCTCTAGCTGTCCTGGAACTCGCTCTGTAGACCAGGCTGGCCTTGAACTCACAAAGATTCGCCTGCCTCTGCCTCCCAAGTGCTAGGATCAAAGGTGTGCACCACCACACCCAGCTTGAACTTTTTTTTTTTTTTTTGGTCTTTTCGAGACAGGGTCTCCCTGTAGCTCTAGCTGTCCTGGAACTCGCTCTGTAGACCAGGCTGGCCTTGAACTCACAAAGATTCGCCTGCCTCTGCCTCCCAAGTGCTAGGATCAAAGGTGTGCACCACCACACCCAGCTTGAACTTCTTTTTTTTTTTTTTTTGGTCTTTTCGAGACAGGGTCTCCCTGCAGCTCTAGCTGTCCTGGAACTCGCTCTGTAGACCAGGCTGGCCTTGAACTCACAAAGGTTCGCCTGCCTCTGCCTCCCAAGTGCTAGGATCAAAGGTGTGTACCACCACACCCGGCTTGAACTTTTTTTTTTTTATTATTAATTTTATTTCTTTCTGTATGTGTATGAATGTACTGTCTGCATGCAAGTTTGTGCACCTGTGTCAGCTTGAACTTCTTTAAAAAAAAATAGAATAACCATCAGTCTTACGTTCTCTCCATTTTTTTGTTTATGTCTATAAGCCTGAAAGTTTTTAGAAATACTGTAATTTTCAGCTGTTATAAGAACTCCTCTCAACAATGGCAATATTCTGATCACAGCACTTTTGTTGTTTTTATGTAAATTCTTCCAGAATATTTGTCTGTGATTTATAAGAGCAAGGTTTAATGTTCTGTTATGCTATTTAGCACCAATGTCTAATATATTCTAATTAATTTTGTGTAACAGAAGCATTAATTAGGGGCTGGATTTACAGCTCTGCAGTTAAGAGCACAGACTGCTCTTCCAGTGGACCTAGGTTCAGTTCCCACATGGCACCTAACACTTGTCTTTAATTCCAGTTTAATAGGATCTAATGCCATCTTCTGGCCTCCTCAGCCACCAGGCACACACGTGCTATGCTTTACGTATATGTAGGCAAAACACTCATGTACGTAAAATTTTTAAAAAAATAAAATAAGATGGGGCTGGAGAGATAGCCTAGCGGTTAAGAGCACCGACTGCTCTTGCAGAGGACCCGGGTTCGATCCCTAGCACCCACATGGCAGCTGAGAACCATCTGTAACTCTAATTCCAGGAGAACTCCAGTTCCAGGGGAATCCAAGACCCTTTTCTGACCTCCGCGGCACGACATGGGTGCACAAACCTACACGCAGACAATACATTCATGCACATATAAGAATAAATAAAATAAATAAAGCATTTTTAAAAAATAAAAATAAAATAAAATAAGATGAACAATAAATGCCCCTGTATTTTGAAATTATTTGATTTTTTGAGACAGGGTCTCCCTGTCGCCCCAGCTAGCATGCAACTCACTATGTAGTCCAGGCTAGCCTCGAACTCATAGAGATCCACCTGCATCTGCCTCCTAAGTGCTGGGATTAAAGGTATGTGCCACCATTCCTGGCTCCTATTTTTATTTAATTTTATTTTATTAATTATTTTTTATGTGTATGAGTATACTGTCTGCATGTAGGTTGGTGCACCCGTGTTGTGCAATGTTGCAGAGGTCAGAAGAAAGCATTGGATTCCCCTGGAACTGGAGTTCTCCTGGAATTGGAGTTACAGATGGTTCTTAGCCGCCATGTGGGTGCTGGGGATTTAACCCGGGTCCTCTGCAAGAGCAGTCAGTGCTCTTAACCGCTGAGCCATCTCTCCAGCCCCTATTTATTTTTATTTTACGTATATGAGTATATTGCCTGAATGTAGATAGGTGTGTCTGTGTCTTCTAGTGTCCAAGGAGGTCAGAAGAGCCCCGGAAACTGGAGTTAGAGATGGTTGTTAGCCCACCATGTGGGCACTGAGAAACCCAGGTTCTCTGCAAGAGTAGACAGTGCTCTTAACTGCTGAGGCATCTCTGTAACCTGTCCTGATTTGATTTGATTTGATTTGATTTGATTTGATTTGATTTGATTTGATTCTGTCTTTTTGAGACAGGGTCCTGTAGCCCCAGATGGCCTGGGAACTCACTCTTAGACTAGGCTGGCCTTGAACTCACAGAGATCGGCCTGCCTCTGCCTCCTGGGTGCTGGGATTAAAGGCCTACAACACCATGCTTGGCCTGATTTTAATTTTAAAGACTTAAATTTTACTCATTTTATGTGTATGTGCACCATGTGCATGCAGGTACTCTTGGTGATCAAAAGAAGGCATCAAATCCCTTGGAATTGGAGTTAGAGACAGTTATGAGCCACCTGATGTGAATGCTGTGAACCAAATCTGGGTCCTCTCCAAAAGCAGCAAATAGTCCTTAACTGTTGAGCCATCTCTCCAGCCCTGCATGACCTATTTTTATCAGAACCTTTTCTCGATAGGGATATTCCATGGAAATGTGTTCATTTCCTAAGATGATGTTACTTTTGTGTGACATGGTAGCGCACACCTTTAATCCCAGGACTTGGGAGGCAGAGGCAGGCGGATCTCTGTGAGTTCAAGTCCAGCGAGTTTCAGGCCAGCTAGGACTAAAGGGAGACCTTGCCTCAAAAAGACCCCCCTCCCAAAAAAAAAGTTATTCATCTAGATTCAGTCCAATTTGTAAAAGTCATTTCTGTAACCTACTTCCTCCAACTGGACTCCACTTCTCAGAGTTTCCAGAGTCTCCCAAAATAGTACCACCAACTGGAACTGACCAAGCAAGTATTCAATACATGAGCCTGAAGGATGTCTGATAGTTCATAGGTTTCTGTAACAAATTAACAAAGTAGCCTGCAGAAATACCTTACCCATCACAGCTTTGGAGGCCACAAGTCTGAAACCAACATGCTTATTGAGTTGTTGCCTTCTGGAGGTTGTGAGAAAGGATCTGTTTCATGCTAGTTCCTAGTTTCTAATAGGGAGCAGCTGTTCTTTGGTTCCAACTGCTGTTCCTGATGTCACATGACCTTTACTTTTGTATCTTCAATATCCTTTGATAGGAATATAGCTCAGTAGTAGAGCACTTGCCAGGCATTCATGAGGTCCCAGGTTCAATTCTGTAGCACTCCTCTTTGGTTTTTTTTTTTTTTTTTTTTTTTGTGCGTCTTTCGAGAACAGGGTCTCCCTTTCGCCCCCGCTGTCCTGGGATTTCCTCTTTAGACCGTTTGGCTTGACACTCATCCAAATATACGCCTGCCCTCTGTCCCAAATACTAGGATTAAAGGTGTGCGCAATCACGCTTGGCTAATTCTGTAGCACTCGTAAAAAACAACACAAGTACCAAAAAAATCCCGCATACCTTCATGCTTAAAGTACTAGAGGACTGTTATGGAGGCTATCTTTCCTCAATTTAATCAAAGCTATATACAGGGAAACCACAGCCAATATCATCCTCACTGGGGAAAATGACAGAAACATTCCCTTCATCTTAACAGGTAGGAACTCGGCACGGCTGCCCCTGTCACCACTCTCCTTCAATATAGTACTTGAAACATCTTGCTACAGTAATAAGCCAAGAAAAAGGACATTAAAGGAGTACTAATGGAAAACGAAGTCAAGCTATCCCTTATTTGCTGCTGATATGATTGTTAACCCCCAAACTTAAGGGCTTGATACCAAAAAACTCCACAGAAAAAAAACTCTAGAAATGATTAACAGCTCAGCAAAGTGGCAGGCTACAAAATTAACAACCTTAAAAAAAACAATCAATGGCCTTTTCTTTTACACCAAGAACAAGCACATGGAGAAAGAATTCAACTCAAAGAGAAGCTTCCCAACTCACAATCGCGACTCAAAAACAATAAAATACCTAGGAACAAACCTATCAAAGATCACCAAGGATCTCTCTACAACAAAAATTTTATTTAAACTTTAAAGAAAGAAATTGAGCCCGGCTGTGGTGGCGCACACCCTTAACCCCATCACTTGGGAGATCAAGGTCATCCGCAACTACACAGTGAGTTTATCAAGAGTTCAAGGCCAGCCTGGTCTACAGGAGGGTGCGTTCCAGGGACAGCCGGGGCGACAGGGACCCGGCGGGAAAAGACCAAAAGAATAATAAGAATTAATAAAGAAATAAAAAGTATAAAAAAAAGAACCTTGAAAAATGACATCAGAAGATGGAAAAATTCCCATGCTTATGGAGGGGATAACTAACATTGTAAAATGATTCCATTTTACCGAAACTTATCTTGTTATCGATCTTAAACACCATTCCAATCAAAAAACATCCCCAAGAGTTCTTCACAGGCTTGGAAACAGCATTCTTAAATTCATTTGGAAAAAAACAGGGCCCTCATAATTAGCCAAAACAACCCTGAGCCAAAAAAGCAATACAGGTGGCGATTACTTTACCAGACTTCAAAATATACAACAGGGCTATAGTCATAAAACACATGTCTTCTGGTTCATTTTTTCTACTGCCACAAAAACACAAGACTGTCGACAGTGGACAAAAAAACCAAAAGGATTCCTAAATCTGAGCAAACATACAACTTTCAAGCGTCCTAAATATTTATTTGAACAAGGGGGCCAAAGAATCACAATGGCGAAAAGACAGCTCATCTTTCTTCAGCAGTTGCTGTTTGGCACCTAAAACTGGAATCACCACTTGTAGAAGACTATGAAATTTAAACCCCCTCCTCTCGCCCTGTACAAAAGCAAACTCCAAGTGGATCAAAGCAGACCTCCGTAAACCCCAAACTCTGAAGACGATAGAAGAAAATCGTTGGCAGCAGACTAGAAAGACATCGCGCCGTAGAAAAAGACTTCCTTTTTCAGACAGCAGCTGAGCAAGAAAATTTAAGGTCAACAATTGATCAAATGGGACCTCATTTAAACTCAAAAGCTTTGTACATCAAAAAACAATCAAGTGAAGAGAAATCCCAGATTGGGAGGAGGGAAACCTTCACCAAAGAAACATCTGACAAGCATTGATTTCCAGAATATATAAACTACTCAAAAAAGCAAAGAAAAAAGAAACAAAGACCCCCTCAATAGAGGATTAGATGGAGCACAGAAATGAATCAGCGGACTTCACAAGTGAGGATTAGAGATGACTGAGATAAAACACCTAAAAGTGTTTACAACTTCACACTAATTCCTAAGGAAATGCAAATCAAAACCACTTAAGTATCATCTTACTCCAATTTTTAAGACTGTGGCTAGGGCTCACAGAAAAACCAAATGATTCCAAGTGCTGGAGAGGGTTGTGGGGAAAGGGGAACACTCATCCCACGCGGTGGGAATGAAAAACTCGTTACAGGCCCTATTGGAAAGCAGGTGGAGAAAGCCTTGGAAGACTTGAGAACTTGCCACCCAACACCAGACAACCAGCCCATTCTTACTGAGCAATACCCTCAGAGACTCACCCCCACAGAGATACATGTACGGCCATGTTTCCTTTCAGCTCTCCACAATAAGCAAGGACTTGGAACCAACCCCAAATGCCTCCTCAACGGCGAGTGGATAGAGAAAAGTGTACATCTACACAAGGAGTGCTATGCAGCAGTAAAGAAAGACGACTACATAGCTTTTTGAGGGAAAAATGGTTGGAGCTAGTAGACCATTCATGCTGAGTGAAATAACACAGATCCCAGAAAAACAAAAACAAACGAAATGGTATCCCCATCTGAGGATGCTAGTTCGCAAATTACCTAGTTTGTAAGTATTCTTGTGTAGGGACCCCCTCAGCTTTTGTCCAAAGCCGTTTGGTGAGTGATGCATATTGGAAACACAACAACAGAAAGGACGATGCATCAAAAAAACTGACTGATAACAGGTCGAAACTTTGCCAAAACATCAACTTCCTCATGAGAGAATTATTGAAAAGAAAATCTAAGAAGATAAAAGTGTTTGGCAGAATGGCATGAGCTCTGGCGGGGTGGGGGAATGGACGGAACACAGGTGCCTAGATTTGTTAAAAATACATAAAACATAAAGCAAAAAAAAAAAAAATACAGCTCAACTGGCTGACGTTGTGTTGATGCATACCTTTAATCCCAGCACTTGGGAGGTGTAGGCTTGGAGATCACTGTGAATTTGAGGCCAGCCTGATTTACATCCCAAGTTTCTGGTCAGCCAGGTCCTTTTGAAGACCATGACTTAATGGGGTGGGGGGCATTTGTCATTGAAATTAAGATAAAAAAAAAAAGGATCCAACCTTAACAGGATGACCTCATCTCAAGACCCTCAATTGCAATAAGACCTTATATCAGATGATCTTAAGATTTGTCCAAGACTGTATGAATAAGAGTACTACAAATTTACCTTGAGAAAGAAAATAGATTTATAGTATCTGTATTCCCTCAATTCTTCATGATAATAGAAGAAAGCAAGTTACTTATCTTGTTGCTGCAACAAAGCATTCTGACAAGCAACAAGAGAAGAGTTCTTTTTGGCTATCTTCCCGGAGATGACTGTCCATCATGGTAGGAAAGGCAATGTGGCAGAAGCAAGAGGCGGCTGGTCACATTGCCTCCATGGTCAAGAAGTAGAAAGTCATAAGTGCTTATACTCACTTCAATTTTTTTCTTTTCATTCAGTTAGAGACCCCAGCCAATTGAATTGTACCACTTAGTTGGTGGCGGGGGGTGGTCTTTAATTAATTAATTAATTTTTTTTTTTTTTTTTTTTTTTTTGGTCTTTTTCCGACCGGGTCTCCCCGTAGCCACAGCAGTCCTGGAACTCACAAAGATCCACCTGCCTCTGCCTCCCAAGTGCTAGGATTAAAGACGTGTGCCACATGCCCTTCGTATTTATTTCTTTTTAATGGGTATGAGTGTACTGTCTGCATGTAGGTTGGTGTACCCATGTCTGCAATGCCGCGGAGGTCAGAAGAGGGTGTCGGATTCCCCTGAAACTGGAGTTAGAGACGGTTCTTAGCCTCCATGTGGGTGCTGGGAATCAAACCCGGGTCCTCTGCAAGAGCAGTTGGTGCTCTTAACCACTGAACCATCTCTCCAGCCCCTTAAGTTTTGTTTTTTAAAGATTAAGTTTTAACGTGAGTTTTGGAGGGGACAAACCATACTGAAACCACACTTCTTAGTTGTTCACATAATCAGAGTCTTTTGGAAGAATTTAAAAACAAATTGCTGGGGCTGGAGAGATAGCCTAGCGGTTAAGAGCACCGACTGCTCTTACAGAGGACCCGGGTTCGATCCCCAGCACCCACATGGTGGCTAAGAACTATCTGTAACTCCAATTCCAGGAGAACTCCAGTTCCAGGGGAATCTGAGACCCTCTTCTGACCTCCGAGGCATTGCATGACATGGTTGCACAAACCTACATGCAGACAGTACATTCATACACATACAAAAATAAGTAAAATTTTAAAAAATTCATTAAAAAAAAAACAAATTGCTAGCCCTCATTCAGTTTTCTGATTTAGTAGCTCTAAATAATTTGCATTGCTAACATCTTTCTAAGTCCTGCTTCTAGGCACTACACTTAGAGGACTAGGATAAGGAAGTGAAATCCCGCTGGAGCTTTCAGGAATTACTTCCGAAGCCTCACAAAGAACCAGGCCACCAAAAGAGTTAATGTATGGGTTCAGAAAGCTGACTATGGTAACACCGCATTACCACTCCCCAAAAGCCACCACAGCCAGATGCTGTTGTACAGGCCTTTAATCCCAGCACTCAGGAGGTAAAGGCAGGTGATCTCTGTGAGACTGAGGCAGCCTGGTTTACATATCAAGTTCCATACCACCTAGGACTATAGGGAAACCCTGTCTTAAAAAATAAAAGATGGGAACTGGTCAGAGTCCAAAATGACTTCTCCAGAGAAAGTAGACTGTTTTGCTTCTTGTCTACCTGTGCCCCTCTTCTAAGCCTAGGAAACAATCTGCGGAAGAGGGGGTGTGGTAGAATGTAAGGGCTGCGATTGGGGTGAATTGTGAAACTACAGCAATATAGCCTGGATGCTTATTTGATCAACTTGATTGTACATACAAGCCCCTCTAGCTGGATGGTGGGAGCCTTGGGCTGTGTGGGTTTGGGCACAATTGCTCGCAAATTGATTTTACATGAAGGATGCTTGTACTCAAAACTTATTACTTATTGTGAAATAAATTGAAATAAATGAAAGTAAATGTAAAAAAATAAAATAAATTATAAAAAAATAAAATTTAAAAAATAAAAAAATAAAAGATGGAAAAAAAAAAGAAGCCACCTCATTCTAAAACTGCTGCTGCTAATTCTAGAATCATATCTGCCACGATTACAGCAGCAGAATGTTTCCTGCACATCTTTTTTTTTTGTGTGTGTGTGTGTGTGTATATGTGTGTGTGTGTGTGTGTGTGTATGAGTGTGCTGTCTTCATGTGGGTTGGTGCACCCGTGTCATACAATGCCTCGGAAGTCAGAAGAGGGCATTGGATTCCCCTGGAACTGGAGTTAAAGATGGTTCTTAGCCGTCATGTGGGTGCTGGGAATTGAACCCGGATCCTCTGCAAGAGCAGTTGGTGCTCTTAACTGCTAAGCCATCTCTCCAGCCCCTCCTGCACATCTTTTCTATACTTACAAGCTAAGCAAGTCAGCACAGTCCTCTGCTAATTCAGCATTTGGTAGACTAGAAAAAAAAAATGGACTCCCAAAGATACCTTGAACCTGTTATCCACAAGAAAGTCTGTAAAAATGCAGGAGTTTTTCCTTTTCAACCTTTACATACCAGAAAGGCACAGTCTGAATTCTTGTCTGTCTCAGTATTTTTCCCCAAGGACCCAGATCTAGCCATGCCACTGTCCTTCAGCTTCCTGACCTGCCCCTCCTGCTTGCTGGTACCTTCCTTCAGGAACATTTTAGCTTCTAGACTTGGACCCTATTGCTGTCTATTTCTGATCACATATATAAACATCCTTAGGATGGTATCATGGACTTCCTTATTTTTTTTAGTGTTTTTGAGACAGGGTCTCCCTGTAGCCCCAGCTGTCCTGCAACTCACTGTGTAGACCAGGCTGGCCTTGAACTCACAAAGATCCACCTGCCTCTGCCTCCCAAATGCTAGGATTAAAGGCGTGTGCCACCATGCTCGGCAGACTTCCCTTTTTCACACTACCTCACTTTTGTATCTCATGCCTGTGATTATGTGTCAGTACCCTTTCCCAGGGGAAACATTATCTCCCAAGAGATGTTCAGAAAATTCTTTGACAGATTTAAAATATTTCAGAAACATCTATCAAGAACTTGTGTTTATGGAATTTATTTTATTTTATTTGTGTGTGTGTTTATGTAATTTATAAGGGAATAAATAAGCTCTCTTAACTGTTCTAACCTGGTATCTAATATAGTAGCCTGATTTAACTTAGCTTCCTTTGTATTTGAACGTCTAAGCACCTAAGACATTCAGTTATGTTATTATAAAATAATTTTAAAATTATCCATTTAAAAACTATACCATTGTAATAAATGAAATGATTAGCTGTGACACAGGGCATGACACTGGTATGGTTGTCAGGCATTAAAATTCTTTGATAATGTCATAGGAGCACAATCTATAATTATAGATTGGCATGGAACAGATATTTCAGATACTCATACAAAATGTAGTCACTACAAATTCAAATGTCAAAACAGTTTTTAACAGTTTCAGCACCATTTAAAAACCCATTCTTTTCTTGAGACTAAATGCAGTTTGTCTGTCTCTTTCCATTCTTCCAACAGAACAAATGTTCCCACTCTAAAAGGGAAGAATGGGGGCATGGCAAGGAAAACTCAGGCTGAAACCCAACAGAGCAAACACCGATCCCTGCAACTCTTTATGTCCAGTATCTGGGGTTTATAATGGCATCATCTAGGCTTTAAAGGGCTTGGATATCCTTCCTTCTAGCTCTGCTATCTGCAGCACACTGAGCCTCTCCTGGGCCAGCCCCACTCCTTACAGTTTTCTTTGTATGATGTCCCACGGCCCTGGTATTCCAACATCTTGGGGGCCTCCATTACAACTTGGGCTTCTCCTTCACAGCATCACTCAGTAACCTCTCAGGGCCCTCCTTTCAGGAACTCTGAGGCTACTACACATTGCCTGGACTTAGTCACTCTCTAGAACCATGGTGCAAGAATTCCTGATCTCCCTCAATCTTGCATCTTTCATGCCTACAAAACTAGTACCATATAAACAGCTCTGCCAAGTTCTGCCAGCTTGAGATGAATCATGAGCCACATCCCTGGCACCATATTTTTTCTTTTTAAAATTTTTATTGCTAAATATATGATTTTATTTTTTTAAATTTAAAATTGTATTATACTCAGTTATATAAGACCATTTTCATGCAAGTATATAATTTACTTTAGTATATCTGTCTTACATATCACTGCCCTGATACTTTTTATAAAATTATTTCATGGTTATTTTCTGAGCATGAAGGTCTTCAGTATGAATTCAATATTTAGAAGTATTTGTAGCCTGGATAGGAAAATTGACTAGGTATTTTTCAGTGATATATTATTAGGTTTTATTCTTTATTACTAGTTTGTAAATTTTCTACTTTATGTATTTTAATTTCATTTTGTTTTAAATAATATAGTGATTAGGGCTTTTGTTTTATTAGTATTGATTTAGGTTCAAAATCACTTTTCTTACTGCTTTGTGAAGTATTAAGTGATTACTTTCAAAAGTTGTTGTGGAAATATCAAACTCTGATCATGCCTGAAAAAGTAAATTTAAATAGAGAAAATTAAGACCTATATTATGGGCTGGAGAGATGGCCTAGCAGTTAAGAGCGCCGACTGCTCTTGCAGAGGACCTGGGTTTCGATCCCCAGCACCCACATGGTGGCTGAAAACCATCTTTAACTCC
The DNA here is from genome assembly GCA_009823505.1 of Rhizomys pruinosus. Taxonomy (NCBI): domain Eukaryota; kingdom Metazoa; phylum Chordata; class Mammalia; order Rodentia; family Spalacidae; genus Rhizomys; species Rhizomys pruinosus. Next base: position 357,038 of record VZQC01000325.1, read on the forward strand.
AGTTCCAGGGGAATCCAACGCCCTCTTCTGACCTCCACGGCATTGCACAACACGGGCGCACAGACCTACATGCAGACAGTATTTTCCTACACATATAAAAATAAATAAAATTTAAAAAAAAAAGAAAAAAAGACCTATATTATACCAGAATCATACTGGAAATACTTGGAGATATTTAATACTGCATTCTTTCCATTTCAGTGTGTTTTTTCTTTTTTTGGTCTTTTTGAGACAGGGTTTCTCTGTAGCCCCAGCTGTCCTGGAACTTGCTTTATAGACCAGGCTGGCCTTGAACTCACAGAGATCTGCCTGCCTCTGCCTCCCGAGTGCTGGGTCAGTATGTTTTTTTTAAATGCATAATAATCTATACATTAATCCACATCTTCTATTTTTGCAGCTAATGAAATCCTTAATCTATTTAAATGTGATTTTTGTACTTGTTATATAATGATTTTATTCCAATTACACATCATGAATTTATTGTTTTAATAAAAGAATAAGCTACGGATAAAGCACAGTGATGAAGTGCTTGCCTAGTATACAAGATTCTGAGTTCAATCCTAAGCACTGCAAAAAAAAATTTTAAGTAAAGCACTATTAAAAAGAAATGAAAGCCGGGTGTGGTGGAGCATGCCTTTAATCCTAGCACTTGGGAGGCAGAGGCAAGGGGATCTTTTTGAGTTCAAGGCCAGCTTGGTCTACAGAGTAAGTTCCAGGACAGCTGGGACTCCAGGGAGACCCTGTCTCGAAAAGACCAAAAAAAAAAAAAAAATTAAAAAAAGAAACAATACTGAAATTCAGTCTTTCCTAGTCTATTTTGAATATATTTTTTTTAATTTCTTTTAATTTTATTTATTTCTGTATGTGTATGAATATACTGTCTGCATGCAAGTTTGTGCACCCATGTCGTGCAATGCCGCGGAGGTCAGAAGAGGGTGTCGGACTCCCCTGGAACTGGAGTTCTCCTGGAATTGGAGTTTCAGACGGTTCTCAGCCACCATGTGGGTGCTGGGGATTGAACCCGGGTCCTCTGTAAGAGCAGTCGGCACTCTTAACTGCTAGGCCATCTCTCCAGCCCCCTATTTTGAATATATTCTAAGGAAATTAAAGCTATAGATAATGTCCAGGCTTGGTGGCACACGCCTTTAATACCAGCACAGTGGAGACAGAGGCAGAGGGATCTCTCAAGATCAAGGCCAGCCTGGTCTATGTAGGGAGTTCCAGGCCAATTGAGGCTACAGGAAGAACCCATCTCAAACCCCAATCCCCAGCCTGCCCCTCAAAAAAATAAAAAAATCCCAAACAAAAAACAGAAGCTACAGATAGTAATGATGCTAAAAGTTAAAGAAAATGGGTATTACATGTGTTTTTCTTTCCTTTAATGTCAGCCGGTTTCCCTCTCCCCCACTTCTGCATGTGTACACCTGTGTGTCTCTATTTGTATGTTATGTATATGTATATGCTTTCAGTTTTCTGCTTTTACTTTTTTTTATGCTGTTCCTTTTATAAATCAGTCATAAAATGCCTTGAGAATTAGCAAGGCAGGATCTGTTTTTGTTTATTGTTATGTTTGTTTTGTGTAATCTAAGAGCTAGTCATTATGAGAACTTGTTTGAAAAGTAAAATAAATGAGAAATCATCTACCTTTCAATTTGTTATTAGGAAATGTAAATATTAATCTGATTGTAATTACCATATAGATAACATTCTAAGCATATTAATTAAATCATTTCTTGTGAAATATTTGTTGACAATATTGAGTTATGTGATACAGAAAGATTTTAACAGTCTGGGTTGTTATCTAAGGAATTCATTTAACTCTGCTCACATTGTTTTGCTGTTTAAACTGTATCTCTCTACTTTTATGAAAAGAATATTGCTTAAAAAGGAAATCCAAGCTCTAATTTGCCTTTCTACACAGAGTGGTTAAAGATTAAGGAGCTGACATAGCCACCACTGTGTTTTATTTAAACTTTTCTTTGCTGGTTGCTACACATGTAACAATGTTGTTCTTTCTTTGACACAGACCCACACAAAGGCTGAGTGTAGTAAGGAAGCAGACAGCCAGCCTCCAGCAGTAGCCCCCGCCTGGCTCCAGGATTTGTAAACAGAAACATCGCAGGCTCCAATGAGGCAGACAGCAGATCCCTGTCTGTTCTGCATTCAGGAAGTACTTGCTTGTGCAAGCCCAGCCTTTGCACACAGCTCTACATAACAGTGTTTATGTTTGGCTGAATCTTTAACCTAGGAAACTAATAGAGAGAAAAAGACGGTATATTACAGCTAAGGAAAAAAGACAACTCAGGTATAGTACATATCACATATGACACAAAAAGAATTATTTTAAGGAGACAAAAATTAGTTTTCTAGTTAAAAGCATCTTTTATTTCATACACAAATGAATACTGATATTGACATATTTCTTCTGGCAGTTTTTCAGTGATCTCAAGTTTTAGAGTATAGCTTGGACTGTTACTAATTTGAAATGTTAAACCCTAAGTATGGTATTTAATATCTTTAAAAGTCTCAACAATTTTCATCCTCTCCATTTTGAGTTAATAAATTTAATGCACCTAATTTTCCATTCTCAGTTATTGTATTTAAGTGCCTTTGACTCAAGGAGTTCTTTAGCACCATCAGCAACAGGAAGGGAGTCTTTTTTTTCCCCAGTACTGGAACCTCTCATAAACTAGCTCAGTTTTATTGAGCTACCTTTAGCCCTTAGAAATGCTGTTTTTTGAGAATAAAGTATTTTTGCCCAGCCTGGTGGCACGCGCCTTTAATCCCAGCACTCGGGAGGCAGAGGCAGGTGGATCTCTGAGTTCAACCCTGTCTCAAAAAAGACATGCACGGCCCGGTGTGGTGACGCACGCCTTTAATCCTAGCACTTGGGAGGCAGAGGCAGGCGGATCTTTGTGAGTTCAAGGCCAGCCTGGTCTACAGAGTGAGTTCCAGGACAGCTGGGACTACAGGGAGACCCTGTCTCAAAAAGACCCAAAAGAAAAAAAAAAACACAAAAAAAATATTTTCTTTTTTCTTCCCCCTTTGGTCTTTTTGAGACAGGGTCTCCTCTGTAGCCTCAGCTGGCCTGGAACTCACTATGTAGAACAGGCTGCCCTTGAACCCACAGAGATCCGCTTGCCTCTGCCTCCCAAGTGCTGGGATTACAGGCATGTGCCACCACGCCCGGCTAAAGTATTTTCTTTTTAAGAAATTTTTTTTTTTTTGGTCTTTTCGAGACAGGGTCTCCTTGTAGTCCCAGCTGTCCTGGAACTCACTCTGTAGACCAGGCTGGCCTTGAACTCACAAAGATCCACCTGCCTCTGCCTCCCAAGTGCTGGGATTACAGGCATGTGCCACCACGCCCGGCTAAAGTATTTTCTTTTTAAGAAATTTTTTTTTTTTTGGTCTTTTCGAGACAGGGTCTCCTTGTAGTCCCAGCTGTCCTGGAACTCACTCTGTAGACCAGGCTGGCCTTGAACTCACAAAGATCCACCTGCCTCTGCCTCCCAAGTGCTAGGATTAAAGGCATGCGCCACCACGCCCGGCTAGAAATATTTTTATTCTGTTTGAGAATTTCATACAATGTATTTTAAATCACCTAAGCTCCTCCCCCTAGTTCCTCCCAGTTCCACCCCCACCTTCTTATCTCCCCAATATAGTATCCTTGTGGTTGTTGTTGTTTAATATAATAATTCATCAGCTCCAATTTGTGATGTTTTAGATTTGAGTTTTGGGTTTGAGCTCATCCACTAGAGTGCAGTTGACCTACCAGGAGCTACAACCTTAAAGAAAACCATTGACTCTCAGTAGCTCCTCAGTTAGGGATGGGGGCTGATAGTCTCTCCCCACTCCATGCTAAGAATGTTGGTTTATTTGATCATCTTGCACAGGTCTTATGCTGGCAACCACAGCTACTGTGAGTTCTTGAGTGGAGTAGTCCTATCATGTCTAGAAGACAGGGTTATGCTCTGATCCTCTCCAACCTCTGACTCTTACAATCTTTCTGCCTCTTCTTCCATGATCATCCCTGAGCCTTGGGAGGGGGTGTGATATAAATGTCCCATTTGTGACTGAACACTCCACTGACACTTATTCTCTGCACTTTGACCAGTTGTAAGTTTCTGCATTAATCACAATCCAAGGCACAAAGAAACTTCTCTGATGAGGTCTTGAGAATTACACTAATCTACAGGCAGAGAGATATAAATTTAGAGGACAGTTTGATATTGTGTCCATTAGCAAAATGTAGTAGCAGGTTCACCACTACAGTCTTTGAACTTCCTAACCACAGATTCTTGGTCAGATTTGTAGTACTAGGCATGAGTTTTCTCATATGGAGGGGAAATCCATCAGGAAAGTGGTTGGTTTCCTATAACATTTGTGCCACTATTACACCCATGGGCCTATCTTGCTACAGCAGTCATCATTATAGTTCATAGGACTAAAAACTTAAAACTTAGGAGCTCTTAAAACCAACTATGGACTGAAAAAGTAAACTTCTGCCCAAAACAGTAAACTTCTGCATAGAATATTTTTAAAAAGACTGAGAAAAAGATGAAAGACTTGTATGGGGGGCTGGAGAGATGGCCTAGCGGTTAAAAGTGCCAAATGCTCTTGCAGAGGACCCGGGTTCGATCCCCAGCACCCACATGGTGGCTGAGAACTGTCTTTAACTCCAGTTGCAGGGGAATCCGACGCCCTCTTCTGACCTCCATGGCATTGCATGACCATAGGTGCACAAACCTACATGCAGACAGTACATTCATACACATACAAAAATAAATAAAATTACAAAAAAAAATGATAAAAATTTTCAGAAAAAAAGACATGTATGGCAGAATGCATGAGCTCTGGCAGGGTTGGGGGCAAGGAAGGGGGAATGGGCCTAAATTTGATTAAGAAATGTTGTATGAAGGGGGCTAGAGAGATGGCCTAGCAGTTAAGAGCGCCAACTGCTCTTGCAGAGGACCCGGGTTCGATCCCCAGCACCCACATGGCAGCTGAGAACCATCTGTAACTCCAATTCCAGGAGAACTCTAGTTCCAGGGGAATCCGAAGCCCTCTTCTGACCTCCACGGCATTCCATGACACGGGTGCACAAACCTACATGCAGACACTACATTCATACACATAAATGAATAAAATTAAAAAAATTTTTTTAATTTTTTAAAAATTGGTTTTGAAAAGAAAAATAAACAGCTGTGATGGTATACCTTTAGTCTCCGCACTCAGGAGGCAGAGTCAGGTGGATCTCTATGAATTAGAGGCCAGCTTGCACTATTATCAGTATCAGAATTTTTATTTTCTTTTTTTTATTTATTTTTGTATGTATATGAATGTACTGTCTGCATGTAGGTCTGTGCACCTGTGTAGAGCAATGCTGCAGAGGTCAGAAGAGGGTGTCAGATTCCCCTGGAACTGGAGTTCTCCTGGAATTGGAGTTACAGACAGTTCTTAGCCACTATGTGGGTGCTAGGGATCGAACCCGGGTCCTCTGCAAGCGCAGTCAGTGCTCTTAACTGCTAGGCTATCTCTCCAGCTCCAGATTTTTTTTTTTTTTTTTTTTTTTTTTTGAAGAGGGTCTCCCTGTAGCCCCAGCTGTCCTGGAACTCACTCTGTAGACCAGGCTGGCCTTGAACTCACAAAGATCCGCCTGCCTCTGCCTCCCAAGTGCTAGGATTAAAGGCATGCACCACCAAGCCCGGCGAATTCTTATTTTCTAACAACAGATTGTTTATAGACTAGTTAAAATTTGAAGTTAAAGTATTGTCTGTCATATTTGGTAATATTTGATATACTAATTCAGTAATTCAATAATTCATATACTTTTCAGTTTAGGAATCTTAGTTTAGGTGATTTCCTAGTTTTGTTTCTGTTGCTATGATAAAATGTCCTTACAAAGGCAACTTTAAGCCGGGCGTGGTGGCACATGCCTTTAATCCTAGCACTTGGGAGGCAGATGCAGGCGGATCTCTGTGCGTTCAAGGCCAGCTTGGTCTACAGCGTGAGCTCCAGGTCAGCTGGAACTAAAGGGAGACCCTGTCTCAAAAAAAATAAAAAATAAATAAAAAAAAAAACTTTAAGAGAGAAAGAGCTTATTTGGCTTACATTCTAGGTTATTGGGGGTGGGGGGTTGTTTGATGACCTATGGCTTCTGGGTGAAGGACCCTCCCCCCAATTTAGGATAAGCTATTAAAATCTTTTTAAAGTATATTTATTTTTAGGAAGCCTATATAATAGTAGGTTTCCATATGACTTTTTCTTTTTCTTTTTTTTTTTAATTTCTGTCATATTCTCCATATGGCTTTTTCAAACATTATTAGTATTAGTTATCCCTCCTTTCACTTCTTTCCTCCTTTTTTAAAGGCACTACTCCTTTTCAACAAGACTCCATCTTTATAATCTAATTACTTCTCAAAGGGCACACTTCCAGATACCTTCACATTGGAGCTTTAGGCTTCAATAGGAATTTGTGGTGGACAGTCTTTTAATCCATAGCACTAGATGTTTATAATCTTTTAAAGTCTTAGGTTTTGTGCCATTCTCTAATCTTAGTTTTTCTATACCTCAGAATTCTTTTGAAATACATGTCTCACCCAAACCTTTGATTTGAAATAGAAACAAAGAAGTCAAGTATGTTACTGACTTTCCAATACAGTTTGTTCTAGTTTGTCTTCCATTGCTGTGACAAAACACTCTGACCGACACCAACTTGGGGAGGAAAGAGTTTATTCAGCTTATATCTTCTGGGTCACAGTTCATCACTTAGGGAGCCCAAGGCAGGAACTCAGTGCAGGAACCTGGAGGCAGGAGCTGAAGCACAGACCATGGAGGAATGCTGTTTACTGGCTTGCTCCCCTGGCCCATGCCCAGCCTACCCTCTTATATGGTACACAACAACCTGCTCAGAGGTGACACCACCCACAGAGGGCTGGGGCCTCCCACATTGCCCAACAATCAAGACAATACTCCACAGACATGGCCACAGGCCAGTCCAATGGAGCCAATTCCCCAATTGAGGCTCCCTCAACCCAGGTGTGTCAAGTTGACACTAAAGCTATCCAGCACATAGTTAATAGAAGTTTGTGGTGTGAGATGCTGCAACAGTGGCTTACTTAGACATTTATACGTGTCTTGTCACAGAGCCAAGAACCAGAAAGCATACAATAAAATCTATAAATAGCCAAGTAGATGATTCAGAATGTTGAAAACTCATAACTTCTAAGGAAAATTCTGTACATTTTTTTCTTACGCATTGCATTCATTTATAGTAAATTAGGCTGTGCGTATGTGTGGGTATGTGTTTGTATATATAGTGTGTATCCATGTGGGAGAGTTCACTGTGTTTGCAGATGCACATGCATGTGTGTACAAATATTACATATTAAGGCCTGAGGTTATTATCAAGTCTCTTCCTTGAGCAATCTCTACTTTTATTTATTACTGTGGTGGTTTGAATGAGAGTGTCCCCCTGTAGGCTTTAAATATTCAGACATTTTGTCTCCGGTTGGTGGCACTGTTCTTGGAGGTCTTAGAAGGTATGGCCGTGCTGGATGAAGTACGTTATTAGGGGCAGGCTTAGTGAGTTTAACAAGTCTTGCAGTCTCCAGTCTCTCTCTCTCTGCTTCCTGTGCTCACTGTGAGATGTGACCCTTGGCTTGCTGCTCCAGCCCCGGCCACCATGCATGTCCCTGGAACCGTCAATCATAAGCTCAAATAATCTCTTCCTTTTATAAGTTCCCTTGCTCATGGTGGTTTTATCAAGCAACAGAAAAGTGACTAATACAATTACCAATGCACAGTCTCTCATGGAACCCAGAACCCCCCAATTCTGGGTAGTCTAACTAACCAACTTGCCCTGGATATTACTGCCACTCCGGCTGGTTTTTATGTGTGTTCTAGGAATACAAACTCTCGTCCTCATGCTTGCACAGCAAGTACCTATCCACTGAGCCATCTCTTGAGACATAGGTTTGTCTATCTATAAAGGCCATACTAGATTATGAAAAATATTGAGGCAAGGACATTGACAATATTGGAAAAAAGACAACAACGGATGAGATGGGAGAAAATTGAAAGTCATATACAATGATTTTTTAAAATCTTAGACCAAAAAATAAAATCTTACACCAAGAATACCTAGTAGGCCTAAGTAGTCTAATCACGTGTAGACTAACTGATATTCAAAGCAATAACTCCCATTTTGTAGATAAATCAATCCAATATATTTATTTTAGGAAAGCAGGAAAATATGTTTATTTTATTTTTAAGGGCTGGTAATCTAACCTAGAGCCTTGCATATGCTAGCCAATCTCTTTTTTTTTTATTCAAACTTTTTAAATTTAATTTATGTGTATGAATGTACTGTCTACATGTAGGTTTGTGCACCTGTGTCATGCAGTGCTGTGGAGGTCAGAAGAGGGTGTCAGATTCCCCTGGAACTGGAGTCAAAGACGGTTCTCCACCGCCATGTGGGTGCTGGGGATCGAACCCGGGTCCTCTGCAAGAGCAGTTGGCACTCTTAACCGTTAGGCCATCTCCCCAGCTCCAGCTAGCCAATCTCTCTACCACTGAGCTACACTCATGGCACCTACAAAGTGATATTTGTTTTTGTTTTGTGGTGCTGGGAAGCAAACTTTGTGCCTTGTATATTCTAAGCAAGGGCTCTATCACTGAGCTGCACCCCCAGCCCAACATTATATTTTTTAATGTTTTATTATTTTTTATTATGTGTATGAGTGTATTGCTTGCATGTATGTGAGTGCACACTGTTGTGCAGTGCAGGGGAGGGCAGAAGAGACTCTTAGATTCCCCTGGAACTGGAGTTAAGGACAGTTCTTAGCTGCCATGGTGCTGGGAATTGAACCTGGGTCTTCCTGCAAGAGCAGTCAGTGCTCTTAACTACTGAGTCATCATTCCCGCCCCATCCTCCTTATTTATTTTTTTATTTTATTTTATATTTTTGGTCTTTTTGAGACAGGGTCTCCCCGTAGCCCTATTTACCAAAAACAAAACAAACAACAACAACAAAAAGTTCAACTGGGATATTCCTAAACCTATAGATTTTTTTTCTGATATCTATGTTTTCTTCTGCCCAGTTTAACACAACTGCTGAGAAAAGTTGAAGGCAGAGACTTGCATCCTCTGTTTAAGGATTATTTGAGCGGGGCGTGGTGGCGCATGCCTTTAATCCTAGCACTTGGGAGGCAGAGGCTGGCGGATCTTTGTTAGTTCAAGGCCAACCTGGTCTACAGAGTGAGTTCCAGGACAGCTGGGGCTACAGGGAGACCCTGTCTCAAAAAGACCAAAAAGGAAAAAAAAGAAAAAAAAAAGGATTATTTGATACATGACCCAAATGTGATGGAATATGCCTTTAATCCCAGTACTCGGGAAGCAGTAATAGGTAGATTTCTGTGAGTTCCAGGCCAGCAAGGGCTGCATAGTGAGACCCTCTCACAAGAACAACAAAAACAAAAATCCCCAAAGCTTATTGACTACTTTAAAGCTAGCTCTTCATCAAGAATTTAGATATAGTCAATATTTGGCTCTGCTACTGGTATCCTAAAGAATGCCTTCAATTAGATACTATTCAGTATCCCATATCCTAGTAATATTTCTCAAGGTTTATCTATGTTTGCCATGCAAAGGAAAATATATTACTGAAGGCTGTCTTTCCTCTTAGGCCAGGTAAAACCAGCCCTGTGTTCTTTTGAAGCATGTTTAATTAATAGCCCTTGCAACATTTATCCATGCTTCAACTGCTGTTTGTTTGTTTTTTGGTCTTTTTGAGACAGGGTCTCTCTGTAGCCCCAGCTAGCCTGTAACTCACACTGTAGACCAAGCTGGCTTTGAACTCAAAGATATCTGCCTGCCTCTGCCTCCCAGGTGCAAAGGTGTGTGCCACTACTCCCTGCCTAAACTATTGTGTTTAAGACTGGCTGTTGTCATCTTAGCTTTTTTAAGTTTCTTTTTTGGTAGAACAGATAATCAATGACTATAAACCTATTGAAATCTACTGTGGAATAAGATGGTTTTTTATTTAGATTGTTAACCTCTGTTTACCACTTTGTTTTATTTATTTTTATTTATTTTTTTATATGTGTATAAGTGTACTGTCTGCATGCAGGTTTGTGCACCCGTGTCGTGCAATGCCGCGGAGGTCAGAAGAGGGTCTCAGATTCCCCTGGAACTGGAGTTCTCCTGGAATTGGAGTTAACAGACGGTTCTCAGCCGCCATGTGGGTGCTGGGGATCGAACCCCGGTCCTCTGCAAGAGCAGTCGGTGCTCTTAACTGCTAGGCCATCTCTCCAGCCCCACTTCGTTTTATTTTATATGTATGAGTCTTTTGCCTACGTGTTTGTAAATACAGTGCCCACAGAGGCCAGAAGAGGTTAAAACTGGAGTTAGCCAGGCGTGGTGGTGCACGCCATTAATCCCAGCACTGGGGAGGCAAAGGAAGGCAGATCTCTGTGAGTTCAAGGCCAGCCTGGACTACATAGCGAGCTCCAGGCCAGCTGGGACTAAAGGAAGACCCTGTCTCAAAAAATAAAACAAAACAACAAAACAAAACACCTGCATTTGTTCATCACAGACTATTTTCAGTTTTCTTGTTAGCTTCAGGATCAGCCCTAAGCTTCTCATAAAAGACCTTTTGTCAGCCTGGGGAGATGGCCTAGCAGTTAAGAGCAACAACTGCTCTTACAGAGGACCTGGTTCAATCCCCATCACCCACATGGTGGCCGAGAACCGTCTGAAACTCCAATTCCAGGAGAACTCAAGTATCAGGGGAATCTGACACCCACTTCTGACCTCCGCGGCATTGCAAGACAGGGGTGCACAAAAATGCATGAAGGCAATACATTGATACACATACAGAAATAAATGCCTGGCGTGGTGGCGCACGCTTTAAAAAAAAGAAAAAAAAAAAGACCTTTTGGCTTCATGTCAGACTTGTATTTCTGCCTGTACGGCTTTTTCTTTTTTTTTTTTTTTCTTATGTGTATGAATGTACTGTCTGCATGTAGGTTGGTGCACCCGTGTCGTGCAATGCTGCCAAGGTCAGAAAAGGGTGTCATATTCCCCTAGCCACCATGTGGGTGCTGGGAATTGAACCCCAGTCCTCTACAAGAGCAGTCCGTGCTCTTAACTGCTGAGCCATCTCTCCAGCCCCGTGTATGGCTTTTTCAAAAACCCATTTATGACAAACAGTTAAACTGTTTTTCAAAATCATTTCCCCTTCCCTCATTTACTTCTTTAATTCACCCTAAAGAAATCATTTAATGATCCTGATATTGATACTTCTCCCAAGGTAAACATAGCCCAGTGGATCTGAACTATTATGTACTTGCTTTATTAATTTTACCTTCTATACTTGGGAATAAAGAGAAAGCAGAGGATAATAGCTTAACTTCTGGATAAGCCTCTCAGCCATTTAAAACAAAGATTCGAAAGTGACAATATAAATGATATGAAGTTGATAGGATGCCTGTAGTATGTTTAGAGTTTATAGTTGAAGGAAAATATGTTGAATACTATTGTCCTTTTACTACAGGTACAGAGCTTAAGTAAAATTTTTGTTTCTGATGTAGGAAGTCTTTCATATCAGATACTACATCTCTGTATCAGAACAGCTGGGATCCCCAAAAAAAGTTGTTGGAAGATAATTTCTCCTTGCTATCAAAGCATCCTGCTACTAAGGAGACAGAACTCATATATGAAAACTAATGCATTGTTTTCAAGATATGATGGTCATTACTTTTCTTCTGCTTAAATTAGATAATGCACATTTATTTTAGAATTGTAATAAATAATACATGTATACCATCTAAAATCTTTGCTGATATTTTAGTATATTTAGTGCTAGGATTAAAGGCATGTGCCACCATGCCCAGCCTTAGATTTACTTTTAGTTTTTTCCTTTTTTTTTTGGTATTTTTGAGGCAGGGTCTCCATTTTAGTACCAGCTGTCCTGGAGCTTGCTCTAGACCACATTGGCCTTGAACTCACAGAGATCCACCCACCTCTACCTGAGTGCTTAGATTTACTTTTTTTTTTTATTTCTGTATGTGTATGAATGTACTGTCTGCATGCAGGTTTGTGTACCCATGTCGTGCAATGTCGCAGAGGTCAGAAGAGGGTCTCGGATTCCCCTGGAACTGGAGTTCTCCTGGAATTGGAGTTTCAGACGGTTTTCGGCCGCCATGTGGGTGCTGGGGATCGAACCCGGGTCCTCTGTAAGAGCGGTCGGTGCTCTTAACCGCTAGGCCATCTCTCCAGCCCCTAGATTTACTTTTTATAGCAAGTTTTCTCAGAAAGTTCCAAGTTCCCATACAACTACTCCCTATACCCCCTCCAATTTCTACTGCCACAAATTTCTTCTATAGCTTCCATTAGTATGTGCTAAAGACTAAATTATTGTCCCTTCCCCAAAACTCATATTCTAGTGTTATGGTATTTGGAAATTGTGCCTTGGGGAGACAAAGCCAGGAAGGTAAAACTTTCATGATGGGATTAGTGCTTTAGAAGAAGAGACATCAGATGAAACATAGTGGTGGATGCCTATAATCCCAGGGCTTGAGAGGTGAAGGCAGGAAGAGCAGGAGATCAAGGCCGGCCTTGGCTATGTAGTGAGTTTGAGGTCAGCAGCCTAGGCCACATGAGACAACCCTGTCTTAAAAAAATAAAAAAATGTGGGTTTTTTTAAAGGATTTTTTTTTTTTTGTCTTTTTGAGACAGGGTCTCCCTGTAGCTCCGGGTGTCCTGGAACTCACTCTGTAGACCAGGCTGGTCTTGAACTCACAAAGATCCACCTGCCTCTGCCTCCCAAGTGCTGGGATTAAAGGCATGTGCCACTTTGCCCGGCTTTTTTTTCTTTTTTTCATTTTCTTTTTTATCCCCATATTTCACAATGCTAGACAAACATTGAATCACTGAGCTACAACTCCATTCATGTATGTTCTAACATGTAGGTTTTTTTAATCTTTATAATGTCTTTGAAGTACAAAAAATTAGCTTTGAAGTCCAATTTATTATTTTTTTTCTTTTGTTGCTGGTAATTTTGGCATCATATCTAACACTTCACTGGCAAATTCACCATCGTGACTATTAACCCCAGGGTTTCTTTCTTTAGGAGCTCTTTCCTTTTTAAAGTTACTATGAAAAAAAAATAAATAAAGTTACTATGATGGGGGTTTATCTTCATTCTTCTGCATATGGGTATTGCTTTAATTCAGTCCAAACAACCTTTCTCTTTTAGTCAATGTCTGAACTATTTACATTTAAGATCAGTGACATCTTTGTGCTTCTACTTACTACCTTTTTGTCTTTTTGACAAAAATCCCAGCACTCATGAGTCAGAGGCAGGCAGATGTCTGTGAATTCAAGACCAACCTGGTCTACATAGTGAGTTGCAGGCCAGCTAGGGCTACAGGGAGACCCAGTCTCAAAAAGACCCCCCTCCAAAAAAGTAAATTTATAGTGGGGCATGGTGGTACATGACTTTAGTCCTAGCACTTGGGAGGCAGAGGCAGGCCAATCTCTGTGAGTTCAAGGCCAGCTAGAGCTACAGGGAGACTTTGTTTCAAAAATACCAAAAAAAAAAAAAAAGTTTTAATTTTTTTTTCTTTTATGACAAAGTTTCATTTTGTAACCTAGAGCAGCCTCAAACTCACTACACACATGAGGATGGCCTTGAAGTTCTGGCTGTCCTGCTTCCGTTTCCTGAGTGCTAGGATTACTGGTTGGCATACCCCCAGCTAAAACTTTGTTTAAAAACAAACAAACAAAAAACAGTGGCTAGAGAGATGGCTCAGTGGTTAAGAACAGTGACTGTTCTCTCTTCCAGAAGACCTGGGTTCACTTTCCAGCACCCACATGGTGGCTAAGAACCATCCTTACTCCAGTTCCAGGGGATCTAATGCCTTCTTCTTACCCTCCCCAGGCACTGCAGCGTGGGTGCACTTACATACATGTAGGTAATACATTCATATTACATAAAAAATAAAAATAAGCTATGCCTTTAATCCCATCACTTGGGAGGCAGAGGCAGATCTCTGAGTTCAAGGCCAGCTGGAGGTACAGGGAGACCCTGTCTTAAAAAGACCAAAAAAATGATCCTGAGTCATGGGTAGGTGAGGTTTAATATAGGGGCCCTACCCAAGGATACACACTCTGGAGGCTCCTATTCTTTGAACCTTTACTCGTTGTGGCCTTTCGTTGCAGAAGAGGGGGAAGAAAGATTGTAAGAGCCAGGGCTGGTGCATGAACGTAGAGAAGCAGTGACTTAAAATTGACTGTAAGCAGCCGGACGTGGTGGTGCACACCTTTAATCCTAGCACTCGGAAGGCAGAGGCAGGCAGATCTTTGTGAGTTCAAGGCCAGCCTGGTCTACAGGGTGAGTTCCAGGACAGCTGGGGCCTGGTCTACAGAGTGAGTTCCAGGACAGCTGGGGCTTCACAGAGACCCTGTCTCAAAAAGACCATAAAAAAATTGACTGTAAGCTTTCACATGTGAACTTGTGGCAATGTTGGCATCAGACACAGGACCCATGCCAACTGGGACAAGGTCTCAAAGTGGAAAGAGAAATGGGTGCAGGACTGACCCTGCAGGGACTAAAGAATTACAAGAGACTGAGTACTGTTGGGTACTCCAGATTTCTTTCCTAGGATTTCCTTACTTAGCGTTCCTAGATATGCTGACTAGACTCCAGCAGATCTGTTTGCACAGAAGGACATCTAAGTTTGGGAGCTTGGTTGGATAGAGCTTAGTTTAGATGTAATGCATGAGTTCTGATGGGGGGTTGGAGTATAGGGGGGATTGGTTTTGATTGGGAACCATTGTATGAGTTGTACAAATGCTAAAAATAAAATAAAATAAGAAATAAAATTAAAAAAAAACATGGGCTGGAGAGATGGCCTAGCGGTTAAGAGCACTGACTGCTCTTGCAGAGGACCTGGGTTCGATCCCCAGCACCCACATGGCGGCTGAGAGCCCTCTTTAACTCCAGTTCCAGGGGAATCCAACACCCTTTTCTGGCATTGCACAACATGGGTGCACCAATGCACTGAGACAGTACACTCATACACATAAAAATAATAAATAAAAAATTTTAAATATATAGAAGTTAATAATTCATAAGTTTTAGTTGTTCATGGTTCTGAGTAATATGTGCTTCATACCATCCAAAGTGAGAAATCATCTGTAATTTTATCATATTCATAAGTTATATGCTGCTTGCCCTGTGGTTACTTAGTTATCAGGCTGATTGTTGTGCTGTCACAGTGCTTATATTCAATTAATCATTTTATATATTAATGGTCCCAAAGGATAAGAATAGTAGTGATGCTGACAATTTTATTAGTGCATATTCTTTTTTTTTAATAGTTTTTTTTTTAATTTTATTTCTTTTATGTGTATGAATGTACTGTCTGCATGCAGGTTTGTGCACCCATGTTGTGCAATGCCTTGGAGGTCAGAAGAGGGTGTCAGATTCCCCTGGAACTGGAGTTAAAGATGGTTCTCAGCCTCCATGTGGGTGCTGGGGATCGAACCCAGGTCCTCTGCAAGAGCAGTTGGCGGTCTTAACCACTAAGCCATCTCTCCAGCCCTTGGTGCATATTCTTATAAGTTGTTATGCCTGATTCATAAACTTTATCATAGGTAAAAGAAAAATACATCGTATATGTAGTCATTCTTTACGACTCCCAGCAGGTATCCTGAAACATGACTATATGAATGTTGTAATATTTACACAATCCATGCACATCTTCTCTAATCTTTTAGATCACTCATTTTTTTGTAAAATCATCTCTAGATTACATATAATGATAACTGATACAATGTAAATGCTATATAAATGTTCTTATACTGTATTGTTTAGGAAATATCAAAAAAAGTTTGCACATGTTCAGTACAAATATAAATCATCATAAGTGTAACTATGTAGTACACAAATAAGACCCAAAGGTACACTACTCAGAGGAGAGCTAGAGAGATGGAGATCTCAGAAATGAGATCCAGGATATCCTCAATAGCACTTTGTTTATGTGGATATATTATAGTGGTTGGCGCATGGTTAGTTGATGATGTACGTTTTGGAATTTTCTGGATTATTTTCAAATATTTTTTCAGTTCATGGTTGAATATACAGATATGGAAATCACAGATTAATAGGACCAATACTACAGAGTTCAGTGCTGTAAGAGTTTTAGGTATCTACTTAACATCTTGCACTGTATCCCATGGACAGGGAGGTACAAGATATGATAGCTGTTACATTTTGGCTTACTTATATTTTAGTTGTTTGTGTGTTCACAGGGCTGGGGTGGGGAGCTGTCCTCAGGCATGCATGTGGAGGTCAGAGGAAAACCTGGGAGTAGATATTCTCCTTTCACCATGTGGGTTCTGGGGATTAAACTTGGATTATCAGGCTGGTGACAAACACCTTTACCAACTAAGCCATCTTACCAGTCTTGTGTTTGATAGTTTTAATAAGAGAAGATCTGTAAAGCCTGGTGTGGTGGCACAGGCCTTTAATCTCAGCACTTGGGAGGCAGCGGTAGGCATGTGAGTTCAAGGCCAGCCTGATCTACATAGCGAGCTCCAGACGAGCTGAGACTAAAGGGAGACCTTGTCTCAAAAAAAAAAAAAAAAAAAAGAGAGAGAGAGAGAGAAGATCTGTAAGTAGTTAAAATATGTATATCTTACGCTTAAAAAATAAATTATTTAGTTTGTGTATGTGCTTGACTATCTTAGAAATACTTATCTTTTGAGTTTAACAAATTCTGAAATTGTTTTGCAACAGAATTAATCAGGTTAAAAATATATCACTCAGTACTTTCATCATATTGTATAGTCATTATTTCTGTGTAGTTCCAAAACATTTTCATCACCCCTCAAGGGAAATCCTGTATCTAGGAAGCAAATCACTCCCTTTTCCCTCTTTCCCCATAGTAGCCTAGCAACTACTAATCTGTTCTTTGTCTCTATGGATTTGCCTGTTCTGGATATTTCATATCACTGGAATTATAAAAAAAAAAATGTGACCTTTAGTATATCATCTGTGTAGCTATCCCACATTTTATTAGTGTACAAACATTTGCAGTCCTCATTGTAATTGTTGTACATAATGATGTTATGAACATTTGTGTAAGAGTTTTTGTTTGAGTGGTTTTCGGTTCTTTTGTCTATATGCCTAGGATTAAAACTGGGCTTTAGGGGCTAGAGAGATGGCCTAGTGATTAAGAGCGCCAACTGCTCTTTCAGAGGACCCGGGTTTGATCCCCAGCACCAACATGGCAGCTGAGAACCATCTTTAACTTCAGTTCCAGAGGAATTCGACACCCTCTTCTGACCTCCGCGGCATTGCACGACATGGGTGCACAAACCTGCACGCAGACAGTATATTCATACACATTCAAAATAAATAAATAAAAAAATAAAACCTGGGCTTTATGAAAACCCTGATGACTTTTTGAGCATCTCCCAAATTGTTACTACATCTATATCATCTTATATCTTCAACAGCAGTGCAGAGGAGTATGGTTTCTCCATATCCCTAATAATTTTTACTTTTTAACTTTATTATTTTTTTTGATGCTTTGTGTATTTCATACATCATTTTCCAATTTAGTTCAGGCATATTTCCGCTTCCCTTCCCCCCATCCCACCCCACCCCATCCCAGATCATGCATTCTGCCATAACTGTCCTGCATCTTTCTATCAGTTATTTTTTTCCATTTTTTAGCAATAGGGATAATCCATGAGTAAAACCATCCTTCATGCAAAACCTATCTGCAGGCTGTTGTGCCCAAACACCTACAGCCCCACCATCCAGTGGGGGGTGACAGGTTGTTTGTTCAATCAAGTTGATCAAATGAGTGTCCAGGCTATATTGCTGTAGGTTCACCATTCACCCCAATCACAGCCCTTACATTCTACCACGCCCCCTCTTCCGCAGATTTTTCCCTAGGCTTAGACAAGGGGCACAGGTGGATGAGAAGCAAAACAGTCTACTTTCTCTGGAGCTGTTGTCTTGGACTCTGGTCACTTCTGGCTGTTTTCTTTCATGGGCTGACAGTTTGTCCAGGAATAACCTTTCGATCCTACTAATGAAGCACAAGCAATTAGATATATAGGTATTTAAACAGTATTAATTGTTATCATAGGTTACTTTGGTATAGACACAGATGTTTGGATGGTATGTTAATCCATGAATTATATTTTTTTCTGTTGAATATGACAGGGTCTTACTGTGGCTTATAACATCTCCTGACCATTAGAGGGTTTCGAGACAGGGTCTCCCTGTAGCCCCAGCTGTCCTGGAACTCACTCTGTAGACCAGGCTGGCCTTAAACTCACAAAGATCCGCCTGCCTCTGCCTCCCAAGTGCTAGGATTAAAGGCATGTGCCACCATGCCCGGCTTTATTTTCTTCTTTTTTATTTATTTTTTTTTTACATTTTTTTTAAATTTTATTTCCGTATGTGTATGAATGTACTGTCTGCATGCAAGTTTGTGCACCCGTGTTGTGCAATGCCGCGGAGGTCAGAAGAGGGTGTCGGATTCCCCTGGAACTGGAGTTCTCCTGGAATTGGAGTTTCAGTTGGTTCTCGGCCGCTGGGTGTGGGTGCTGGGGATCGAACCCGGGCCCTCTGTAAGAGCAGTCAGCGCTCTTAACCGCTAGGCCATCTCTCCAGCCCCAATTTTCTTCTTTTTTAATTAAAAAATACAATCATGCTAGTGTATCGTTGTAACAATATGAGGTATGTAACAAGATGTAATGAGAATTAGTTTGGTTGTTTAGTTGTTTGGTTGGTTGGTGGTTTTTTTGTTTTGTTTTGTTTTTTTATGGTACTGGAAAACAAATATAGGGCCTTCCACATGCTAGGCAAGCACTCTACCACTGAGTTACATCTCCAGCCAAAGATGAATTTCCCTACAGTCTTTATCTGTAAATTACTATATGTGTTAAAAATATTAAGTACAGGGCCGGGCATGGTGTCCCACAGCTTTAATCCCAGCACTCTGGAGGCAGAGCAGGTAGATCTCTGTGAGTTCAAGGCCAGCCTGGTCTAGATAGGAAGCTCTCAAAAAGACCAAAAAGTCGTCGTCGTCGTCGTCGTCGTCGTTGTCGTCATCATCATCTGTATATTTATCACAAATTTATTAATTTTCTCTATTTTCATGCAAAATTTGATTTTTTATATTACTGATTTCACTGTATGTTAATGCAGCATTTCTCACAATATTGTCAGTAATTAACAAAGTGCTTTTCTGTTTTCTTTTAGGTCCACCTCATTCATTTAACCGAGATGAGACAATAATCATTGCTTTGGCGTCAGTCTCTGTTTTAGCAGTTTTGATAGTTGCCTTATGTTTTGGATACAGAATGTTGACAGGTAAACAAAAATCCACCCTTTTTCCTATCATGTAATGAATATGCTATTTAATCCGATTGTGTGTGTGTTTGAAACAGGGTCTTCCTATAGCCCTAGCTGGCCTGGAACTAGCCCTGTAGACCAGGCTGGCCTTAAACTCAGAGATCTGCCTGCCTCTGCTTCTAGAGTGCTGGGACTAAAGGCATGCACCACTATACCTGGCTTAAAGACAGTTATTAGCCACCATGTGTATGCTGGGAATCGAACCAAGGTCCTCTGCAAGAGCAGTTGGTGCTCTTAACTGCTGAGCCAGCTCTCCAGCCCCCAGAATGTTTTTTAATATTTATTTTATAGGGCAGGTAGGGGCTGGAGGTCAAGGGGCAACTTTCAGGAGTCAGTTCTCTTCTTCCACTATGTAGGTGCTGGGGACTGAACTCAAGTCATCTTTGAGTGCCAGGCACCTTTACATGATGAGCCACATTGCTGACCTTTTTCCTCTTGTTAAAAATCTCTGTTGAGACAGCCGGGCGTGGTGGCGCACGCCTTTAATCCTAGCACTTGGGAGGCAGAGGCAGGCGGATCTTCGTAAGTTCAAGGCCAGCAGCCTGGTCTACAGAGTGAGTTCCAGGTCAGCTGGGGCTACAGGGGAGACCTGCTCCAAAAAGACAAAAAAAAAAAACAATAAAAATCCCTGTTGAGCTGGGCATGGTGGCACACAACTCTAATCCCAGCCACTTGGGAAGGCAGAGGCAGGCAGATCTCTGAGTTAAGCCAGCTACTGAGCTCTAGGCTAGCTAGGACTACAAGGACCTGTCTCAAAAACACCCAAAAAAAAAAAAAAACAATCTCTGTTGAAAATGTTTTATCAGGGGCTGGAGAGATGGCCTAGCGGTTAAGAGCACGGCTGCTCTTGCAGAGGACCCGGGTTCGATCCCCAGCACCCACATGGCGGCCTAAGAACCGTCTGTAATCCAATTCCAGGAGAACTCCAGTTCCAGGGGAATCCGACGCCCTCTTCTGACCCTCCGCCGGGCATTGCACGACACGGGGCACAGACCTACATTTGCAGACAGTACATCCATGCACATACAAAAAAAAAAAAAAAAAAAAAAAAAAAAAAAAGAAAATGTTTATACAAAAAAAAAAAAGAGAGAGAATGTTTATACAAAGAAAATCCCTGTGCTATGGTAGCTCCCATTCTTGTCTTTAAGAACATTTTCCCCTAGGTTTTTTGTTTTTGTTTTTGTCTTTTTATCTCCTTTGAGATAGGGTCTTCCTGTAGCCCCAGCTGTCCTGGAACTCACTATGTAGACCAGACTGCCTTTGAACTCACAGAGATCCCCCTGCCTCTGCCTCTCAAGTGCTGGGATTAAAGGCATGTGCCACCACGCCCAGCCATTTCAGTTTTTGCTTTTGTGTTTGTTTTTGAGAGAGGGGCTCCCAGTAGCCCCACCTGGTGTAGATCTCACTATGTAGAGCAGGTAGGTCTTAATCTCACAGAGGCCTTCCACTGCCTCCCAAGTGCTGGGATTAAAGTTGTAGGCCACTATACTGGCTTCACCCAGTTTTTACAAGAAATTTATTTTATTTTATTATTTTATATATGTGTGTATGTCTGTGTATGTCATGTGTATAGGTACTTACAGAGATCCCTTGGAACTGGAGTTATATCTGGTTGTAAACTACCTAATGTGGGTTCTGGGAACCAAACTCAGATCTTCTGGAAAAGTAGTGAGCTCCCTTAAGAACTGAGGCATCTCTGCAGCCTTAACAAGTTTTAAATTTACTTAAAGTGTCTGCCACACAGCTCTAACAGTTGTACATATAGGAGCTAGTATCCCCACCCCACCCCTTTATTTATTTAATTTTTTTTTTGTATTTTTGAGACAGGGTCTTCCTTTAGTCCCAGCTGTCCTGGAGCTAGCTCTGTAGACCAGGCCTTGAACTCAAGAGATCCACCTGCCTCTGCCTCCCAGTGCTGTGCCACCACGCCCTTTCATACCACTAAATTATTTTGAAACCAAACAAAGCTACCACAGATATATACATACTTTAGTATTATGTCTGTAATACAGTGATTTAAAAACTGTATAACCAGGGACTGGAAAGATGGTTCAGTGCTTAAGAGCATTGACTGCTCTGGCATCAGACCCGGGTTCAATTCCAAGCATCCACATGGGCCAACAACCACCCATAACTCCAGTTTCAGGGAATATGGTAACTTCTTCTGACCTTCCTGGGCATTGTATGATATTGGTGCACTTACATAAATGTAGGCAATACACTCATACCCATAAACTAAAAAAAAAAAATAGAATATTTAAAAACTGTGTAACCATAATGCTATTTTTACACGTGAATAAATCAAGAGTAACTGCCCATAGTTCTAATAAACTTTAGATTTGATGAGTTGTTTCGGTATATATGCAAAACCCATTTGATCATTTTAATGATTCTAATAAAATCTTGAAAGTTTTTGAGATTTCTTAGGATCTCAACTTTTTAAATTAAATCTTCATGGAAGTATCCCACAGAATTCAGCTTTTATTCATCTTCACTGATCCATGATTACTAGTTTTTTGTTTTGTTTTGGTTAGGTTTGGTTTTTGGTCTTTTTGAGACAGGGTCTGTCTCCTTTTAGTCCCAGCTGGCCTGGAGTTCACTATCTAGACCATGCTGGCCTTGAACTCACAGAGATCCACCTGCCTCTGCCTCTGCCTCTGCCTCCTGAGTGCTGGTATTAAAGGCGTACACCACCACACCCAGCCAATTCCTAGTTTTAGTAAACCATCTCAAAACAACTTCTGTAGTTCTTCTTTTTTTTTTTTGTCTTTTTGAGACAGGGTCTTCCTTTAGTCCCAGCTGGTCCATTATGTAGACCAGGCTGGCTGTGAACTCACAGAGATCCTCCTCCCTCTGCTTCCCTCCTTCTGCTGGGATTAAAGGTGTGCACCACCATGCCCGGGAAGCTCTTCTAAGTCTTAATACTCAAAATGTGATAGTTTCACTTTAAGGTAGTTGCATATTGTCAATTTCTTTTTCTTGTTTCTATAGGAGACCGTAAGCAAGGTCTTCACAGCATGAACATGATGGAGGCTGCTGCGTCAGAGCCCTCCCTTGACCTAGATAATCTGAAGCTGTTAGAGGTAAGATTGATTTTAAATTGTTGAATATTAGAACTGTAAACAAGTTTCCTAATTAGTACTGTTTCATTTGGTAATGTCTCAGGAACCATTTAAAAAATCTTGTTGGGCATGGTGGCTCTAATGCTAGCACTCACAAAGCTGAAGCAAGAGGATTGCCTCAAGTTTAAGGCCACCCTGGTCTACATAGCAAGTTCCAGGCCAGCCAGGGCTACATAGCCAGACTCTATCTCAATAAAAGGAATTTGGGCAAGACAAAATGAGAAGGAAGAGAAAGAGAAGAGAAAAGGAAAGGGAAATGTAAAGAGAAAGGGAGTAGAAAAAGTTTTACTGTGATGAGTGATTTTATTTCTTTGTTAAGCATGACTTGATGACTATGATCTTCAAACTAGAGACTATTGAGTAATAGATATGAGGTAATTTACTATATAAAACATTTTTAGCATCCTCTATTTGGCAAGAGAAATACACTAAACAAAATTAAAGGCTTAAATTTGAAATAAAATTCAGCATGTAAGGGGAAAATTGATAAATAGCTGGTGAAAGAAGTAATAAAAATGGGCAAACTGGATGAACTGCCAGTTTACAAAACGTGTTAGTGTGGCTGATAAATATATATGAAAAAATGCAATTTACCACCCTGAGAAGTATCACCTAAGACATGTGGGCCTTTACCTATGATTTGATTTAACTCTTTTAACACGGCCTTTTTAGAGGGTAGCCTATTTGTGACATTTTACCTAGAAGTAGTAATATACAGCAAATACATTAGGAAATGGTGATAAATCCTAACCATTTAAGTGAAAAACTCCCCAGAAGCCAAAAATGAAGAAATTCATTTACATTTTTTGATTCTTTGTGTATTGAGTAAATTTTTATTATATTCTAGGCATTGTGAATACTATATTGTGGAGACCCCAAAACTCTTATGTTCTATGTATGCTGATTTTTGTTGTTCACTTTAATTAACTTGATAGGACACATGTCTCTGGCTGAAGCTCAAATCTCAGTTCAGTTACTTTCTTTAGCTAGAATCTGTCCTATGTATTCTTTGAATTTTCCATGTTTGGCCTCTTCCTTTTGAGGATCCCTTTACTTTCTAGCAGCTCTCATTGCCTCAGATTGTATCCTCACATTCACAGAAACAGAAATTTTAGCTCCATTCCTAAGAGCTAATGTCAGCCCGCCTTCAAGCTAAAAGCTGTAAAAATTGGTAGTTCACTCTATACCATTCCTTTCTTTCTAAGCCTTGATATCTTTTAGAATCTATCTGCTTTTGCTTATTCTTCAATGCATGTAGACTTCTGGTGGTTGTCTTTTTAATTTTGTCCTGTGCGTATAGTTCTCATCTGTAAGAAGGTCAAGTGGGAGCTTCCTCAGTCACAGCAGACACAGACTTCAATAGAGTCTTCATAATGGAGTAAACTGAAAGCAGTAGAGAGCTGCAGTGTATCATAGAGATTGTATTTTATTCAGTAAATTTGATGATTCAATTTTAATATGAATTAATACCTTGCCTTTTTAAAAACAAACTTACAGCTGATTGGACGGGGTCGATATGGAGCAGTATATAAAGGTTCCTTGGATGAGCGTCCAGTTGCTGTAAAAGTATTTTCTTTTGCAAATCGTCAGAATTTTATAAACGAAAAAAACATTTACAGAGTGCCTTTGATGGAACACGACAACATTGCTCGCTTTATAGTTGGAGATGAAAGACTCACTGCAGATGGACGTATGGAGTATTTGCTTGTGATGGAATATTATCCCAATGTAAGTTCTTCATAAAAGGAATCATCATTTACACTATCAATGAGATTTTCAGGTCACTATAATACAAAGCATTGCTAGTTTGCAAACTGGTTATCATTCTGCAATGAAATAAGGATCTCATGCTAGAATTTGAATCTGATATATCACTTAGCCAGGTATAATGGTGCATACCTTTAATCTTAGCACCCAGAAACCTAAGGAAGGAGGATTGTGAATCAGGGCCACTCTGGGGTATGTAAGTCCAAGGCCCAGCCTGGGCTATTATACTAAGACCTTGTAAAATATATCATAAATAATTCTATTTATTCAGCTCTATTCTCTCTGTTTTTCTTCTCCTCCTCTCTTCCCCCTGCTTCCCTTCTTTATCTTTCTCCTCTTCTTTCACTCTGTTTCTTTAGCCAGATGTTCAGCTCCCTTCTATAAAATGTCAGTTTACTTTTGCATGTAATCCATGCACGTCATCTCTTGATTATACAGTGTAAATGTCATATTAATAGTTGTTATATTATATTATTTAGTGATAAGAACAAATAATGTGCTAAGTACAGATAAAAATATTTTGTTGTTGTTGTTACTTGTTTGTTTTTCTTGGCTCTGTTGGTGATGAAACCCAGGCCTGTGTAGTCTAGGCAAGTGCTTTTCCTTTAAGCTACATCCCTAGCCCCTGAATACTTTTTATCTAGTTAATTGAATTACAGGATATGAAATCTGCAGGCATAGAGGACTGATTGTATACACTTATTCTATATCCTACTTATAAGCCAGAGCAATAGAGCTTGTAACTTTGTTAAAGGTATATTTTTCCAAGTTAACCTGATAGACCAACGAAGCTTTTAAAGAAAAATAACCGTTCATAATTTTTTTTTTTTTGGTCTTTTTGAGACAAGGTCTCCCTGTAGCCCCAGCTAGCCTAGAACTCACTCTGTAGACCAGGCTAGCCTTGAACTCACAGAGATCTGCCTTCCTCTGCCTCCCAAGTGCTAGGATTAAAGGCGTGCACCACCATGCCTGGCAATATTTTTTTATTATTATTATTTTTTTTGTCTTTTTGAGACACAGTCTCCATGGAGCCCCAGCTGGCCTAGAACTCAGTGTGTAGACCAGGCTGGCCTTGAAGTCACAGAGATCTACCTGTCTCTGCCTCCCAAGTGCTGGGATTAAAGGTGTGAGCCACCACACCCAGCCCATTCATAATTTTAATATTTGAAACATAAAAATTGATATTTAAATTCTTTGTTTTCATCCTTTTCTCTGTTTTCTTTTTTTTTAATTTTATTTATTTTTGTATGTGTATGAATGTACTATCTGCATGCAGGTTTGTGCACCCGTGTCGTGCAATGCTGCGGAGGTCAGAAGAGGGTCTCGGATTCCCCTGGAACTGGAGTTCTCCTGGAATTGGAGTTACAGACGGTCCTTAGCCGCCATGTGGGTGCTGGGGATCGAACCCAGGTCCTCTGCAAGAGCAGTCGGTGCTCCTAACCGCTAGGCCATCTCTCCAGCCCCAGCTGGGAATCGAACTTGTTTTTGTTTTTTGGTTTTTTTTTTGCGGTTCTTAGCTTCAGCCTTTAACAGCTGTGCTATCCCCACAGCCCATCCTTTTCTCTATTTTCTTAAGTTACACCTTCTAACACTTCGAAGTTTCTGTTCATTAGATGGTCATGGAACCATAGTCTTTGTAAATCCTTCATAAGGTTGCTTAACTTATCTCTTCTTGTTTATGCAAATTAATTTCACTTTTTCAATATGCTTTTTTCTTTATATAGGGATCTCTGTGCAAATATTTGAGTCTCCATACAAGTGACTGGGTAAGCTCTTGCCGTCTGGCTCATTCTGTGACTAGAGGACTGGCTTATCTTCACACTGAATTACCACGAGGAGGTAGGATGATTGAGACTGTTTGTTCAGAATTTCCTAAGAGAATTTTTATTCATATCTTCAAAGTCAAACTGTAATTTATATTGTTAAGAGATTGAATATTAACAAGTTGTTTGAAAAAATCCAACATGAGGGCCGGAGAGATGGCCCAGCGGTTAAGAGCACCAACTGCTCTTGCAGAGGACCCAGGTTCGACCCCCAGCACCCACATGGCTACTGAGAACCATCTGTAACTCCAATTCCAGGAGAACTCCAGTTCCAGGGGAATCCGACACCCTCTTCTGACCTCCACAGCATTGCACGACAGGGGTGCACAGACCTACATGCATACAGTACATTTATACACATAAAAAATACATTAAAAGAAAAAAGAAAAATCCAACATGAGCAAACATACTTGAATGTAACAGAAATAAGAAAAAGAACTTCAAAGGGCTGGAGAGATGGCTCATCAATTAAGAGAACTGGCTACTCTTGCAGAAGACTGGGGTTCAATTCCCAGCACCCACATAGAGGCTAAACCATCTGTAACTCCAGTTCCTGGAGATCCACCACCCTTTTTTGGTCTCCTCAGGCATTGCAAAACATGGGTACACTAACACATATGCAGGCAATACACCCAAAATAAAATAAATAATAAAAAAGAAAAAGAACTTCAAGATTTTAGAAGCTTTCTTAATGGATCTCATTAATCATTTGAAGGCTTTCACTCCAAAAATACTTTTAAAAAAGATGCTTCCATATTATATCAAAACCAACCTATAGAATAAAGATTCATATAATATTAAAACTACAGCCAGGCAGGGTGGCGCACGCCTTTAATCCTAGCACTTGGGAGGCAGAGGCAGGTGGATCTTTGTGAGTTCAAGGCCAGCCTGGTCTACAGAGTGAATTCCAGGACAGGTGAGGCTACAAGGGAGACCCTGTCTCAAAAAAGACCAAAAAAAAAAAAAAAAAAAAAAAAAGAAAGGAAAGAGAAAGAACAAAAGAAGAATCTAAAGAGAGGACTGAGGGTATAGGTCAGTGGTAGAACTCTATGTAGAACGCATGAGGCCTGAATTCAGTCCCAGCACCAATCAAAACAAAATAAAACAAACAACAACAAAATGAACCTAAAGAGGGAGACTGCAGCTGGCTTGGTAGTACCACATGATTATTAGACTCAAGGGTCCTTTATTTCTTCTCTACCATCTTTTATATGTGACTTTGGTTTTCAAAGTTTACTTCTTTCTGTTTTGCTGTGTATTATAGGTAACAGAAAAAGAGGAAGAGGAGGAAAATTGTCCTCTACCACCTCCAGAAGTCCCACTTTTTTTTTGACTGTGTTTTGTTTCCCAGAACCAATTCACTCTTAACTGGGAATATAGATTTTGTTTTGCCTTGTTTCTGGTTTTGTTGTTGTTGTTTGAGCGAATTGCTGTTTAGATAATGTGTTGTCATTAAGTAGGAATGGGAGGGAGTTTGTCAGTGTTTCAGAACTGTCTTCTATTCCCTGTTATAGCTACAGTCTTCAGCTTCTGTGCACAGTCTGGCTAGTTACACAAAGCATCTCTTACATACATTTGCTTTCTCAATGTCTTACAACACTTACATCACAGGTACCCCTAAATTAGCTTGGCTGTGAAAATTGTGTATCTGTGCTTTCAGGTTTTCTTCCTTTCTGTACCCTCTTTCTTGTCCTGTGACCTGTCATTGTTGTAGTCTCCCTGACCTCTTTATGAAAAGAACTTGAACGCCAGGCGTGGTGGTGCACGCCTTTAATCCTAGCACTTGGGAGGCAGAGGCAGGCGGATCTTTGTGAGTTCAACGGCCACCATGGTCACAGAGTGGTTCCAGGACAGCCAGAGCTACAGGGAGACCCATTGTGCAAAAGACAAAAAAAAAAAAAAAAAAAAATAATTTAAAAAAAAAGAACTGCAATCGTAACAGTTTATTAATCTTTGTTCCCAACTATATAATAGCATGGATCATCTTTTCTAGCTGATGCTTCATATATAAATAATTTCTGTTGAATAATTTATTGGCTCATTTATCATGACATCTTGCTTTTCTTGAGTACTGAATTGACCGGTTACTGCCTATGTCAGCAGCTTGACGCATATTAGCCATTGGATGTGTTCCCTTGCTTTTAAATGTTACAACTCCTCTTTAGAAACTGGCTTAAAATGGAATTTAAGATACTATCCTAATTCCCTTTTTTTTTATATAAATAATTTTTATTTATTTTTGTATGTATATGAATGTATTGTCTGCATGTAGGTTTGTGCACCCATGTCGTGCAATGCCGCGGAGGTCAGAAGAGGGTCTCGGATTCCTCTGGAACTGGAGTTCTCCTGGAATTGGAGTTACAGACGGTTCTTAGCCGCCATGCGGGTGCTGGGGATCAAACCCGGGTCCTCTGCAAGAGCAGTCGATGCTCTTAACCGCTAGGCTATCTCTCCAGCCCCCTAATTCACTTTTCAAGCTTTACATGATTCAGCAAGTTTTTAATCAAACATTGAAATTTTTTATTTAAGCAGCTGTTTTCTCAAGTATTACCCAATGATAGCACTCCCTTTCTAAAAACTTTCTGTAAGTATTAGAGCCATTTGAATTTATAGTTCTACCTAATTACTTTAAAAATATTCCTGTCCTGGAGCTGGAGAGATGGTCTAGCGGTTAAGAGCGCCGACTGCTCTTACAGAGGACCCGGGTTCGATCCCCAGCACCCACATGGCGGCTGAAAACCGTCTGAAACTCCAATTCCAGGAGAACTCCAGCTCCAGGGGAATCCGAGACCCTCTTCTGACCTCTGCGGCATTGCACGACACGGGTGCACAAACCTGCATGCAGACAGTACATTCATACGCATACAGAAATAAATAAAATAAAAAAATAAAATAAAATAAAAAATAAATAAAAATATTCCTGTCCCAAATGGTGGCACACACCCTTAATCCCACCACTAGGGAGGCAGAGACAGGTGGAGTAAGGCCAGCCAGGGCTACAGGGAGACCCTTTCTCAAAAAGACAAAAAAAATATCCAATTGTATTATTTTAAAACATTTAAAGTAACCATCTAGGCGCTGGGGAGATGTCTTCATGGGTAAAGTGCTTGGTAAATACCCATTTTAAAAGCTAGGCACTGTAGTTGGTGGCCGAGACAGGAGGATCTTGGGGGCTCACTGGCCAGCTAGCCTAGCCAAAATAACAAGCTTCAGGTTCAGAGAGAGAACCTATTTCAAAGAAATTATGTCGAAAAGTGATTGTGGAAGACACTTGACCTCTGTCCTCCACATCCCTGCACAGGCAACCACACACCTACATACATGCTCATACTTGCATACATCACACACAGGTAGGTACCCCGAATTTTTTTTTGTTGTTGTTCTTTTCAAGACAGGGTCTCTCTGTAGTCCCAGCTGTCCTGGAACTCACTCTGTAGACCAGGCTGGCCTTGAACTCACAAAGATTAGCCTGCTTCTGCCTCCCAAGTGCTAGGATTAAAGGCGTGCGCCACCACGCCTGGCCCCAAAATTTTTTAATTAAAAAGTAATAGGGTGTCCTTTCAAATAATTCAGTTCCTCCCAGTGTCTTCAGATAGAACTCTGTTGCTTAGAATAAAAATTCAATAGTAAGAAATAATACTGTTGCCAGGTGTGGTGGTGCACCTCTGTAATTGTTGTACTCTACACGCTGAGGCAGGAAGATCACTGAGTTTGAGGATACCTAGACTATAATATCAAGACTCTGCTCAAAATTAATAATAATAATAATAATAATAATAATAATAAATAATGCTATTATCTATATGTTGCTTCAGAATAAGGAAGTAGTACTACTTGTAAGTAGTTCTCCCTATGAACTTTTGTCCTTCAACCAATAGCACTTTATGCTTATTACCAAATAAAAACTAATGTATGTGTATATATGTGTATGTGAGCATATATTCACAGAGAGACTTTTCTTTGTTGAAGAGTCTTAAAATGTAATTAAAATAATGTCTTGCCTTACTTTCCTTTGAGATAGTTGCTGAGTGCAATGTTTTACCTGGGGCAAAGTCATAATATATTCTGCCCACTTCCTCACTCAAATAAAAAGAATTAAAATGAAAACTTAGAGGAACATAAGGGCAGTGCATTTTTTCCCTTTTTCGTAGGGGTGTCTTAGCCCATCTTGGCTCTGCTTTCCCTCCTTACCTTTTTTTTTTTTAATTTTATTTATTTTTGTATGTGTATGAATGTACTGTCTGCATGTAGGTTTGTGCACCTGTGTCGTGCAATGCCGCAGAGGTCAGAAGAGGGTCTTGGATTCCCCTGGAACTGGAGTTCTCCTAGAATTGGAGTTACAGACAGTTCTCAGCCGCCATGTGGGTGCTGGGGATCAAACCCGGGTCCTCTGCAAGAGCAGTGCTCTTAACCGCTAGGCCATCTCTCCAGCCCCTCCCTCCTTACCTTTTTTCCCTACTCCTTCTTTCCTTGGCTTTACTTATTCCCTTTCCTCCCTTCCCCCCTTAGTAATAGTAGGAAGCAGGCTAGCCTGCTCTCCTTCTGGCTGTCTTACAGGGTTGTTGCATATTTTCTCCACATTGCCTAATTTTTCCCTGAAGTATAAGATCTTTTGGTTTTAAGATTGATTTGGAAAGCTGGGCATAGTGACTCATATCTTTTTTTGGAGAGGAGGTCTTTTTGAGACAGTGTCTCCCTATAGCCCCAGCTGTCCTGGAACTTACTATGTAGATCAGGCTAGTCTTGAACTCACAGAGATCCGCCTCTCTCTGCCTCATGCCCAGCAGTGACTCATATCTTTAATCCCAGCACTTGGGAGGCAGAAGCAGGTTAGATCTCTGTGAGATCAAGGAAATTCTGATCCACATAGAGAGTTCCAAGATCAGCTGGAGCTGATAATAACAGGGAGACTCTGTTTCAAAAAGATGAAAAATAGCCAGGCATGGTGGTGCATGCCTTCAATCCCAGCACTTGGAAAGCAGAGGCAGGCGGATCTCTGTGAGTTCAAGGCCAGCCTGGTCTACATGGTGAGTTCCAGGAGGGATGGGGCTACAGGGAGACCCTGTCTCAAAAAGACCAAAAAAAAAAAAAAAGTGAAAAATAAATAAATATCAAAAAAAATGATTAATTTGGAGAGCTAAGTGTGGCAGCTTGGGGAGGCTAAAGCAGATTGCTGTGGGTTCAAGGTCAGCGTGCACATCTGAGGGAGATTCTGCCTCAACAACAAAAAATGAATGATTTGGTATGAATATTACCTCAAGATTAACCACATTATTTATGGTGTAAAATGAATACTAAAGCCAGGTGTGGTGGTGCACGCCTTTAGTCCTAGCACTCGAGAGGCAGAGGCAGGCGGATCTCTGTAAGTTTAAGGCCAGCCTGGTCTACAGAGTGAGTTCCAGGACAGCCGGGGCTACAGGGAGACTCTGTTTCGAAAAGACCAAAAAAAATATATACTAAGTAAATGATAAAATTATTCTTTTTTTTTTTGTCTTTTTGAGACAGGGTCTCTCTGTAGCCCCAGCTGGCCTGGAACTCACTCTGTGGACCAAGCTGGCCTTGAACTCACAGAGATCCGCCTGCCTCTGCCTCCTGAGTTCTAGGATTAAAGGCGTGCGCCACCATGCCTGGCTCTAAAATTGTTCTAAGAGTTAAGTAAAAGCCATGTTGGAAGGAGAGAACTGTTCTAAGAGCCCTACTCTCTCTGACCCCCACATATGGCAAATGTACTGTCATAGGTTAAGTTTTATCTGTGAAGATACAGGAAAACAATAGGAGATTGGTATAAAAATCTAGAGCCAAATTTTCATTGACACTTGTTCTTTTTTTTTTTTTTTTTTTTTGACAAACTTAAAATTTAAAATTCAAGCTGACTGCTGTTATATACCAAATATTCCTTATCTGTATTGCGCTCTTTGTGTGTTCTCAGAACATGAAGAGAAAAGCCACTGGTAGCGACCAAACCTGTAATCCTACCCACTTGATGTAGAAGCAGGCAGGCACAGAGTTAATCTGCATAGGACCAGCCTGGACAGTACATGGGAGCCTGTCTCAAAAAGAAAAAAAAAAAAAAAAAAAAAAAAAAAATTCATGCCTATAGAATTAGAAGCATAATTGCTGCTTGATTTCACATGCAAGAGGAGTTGTGTTATAAAATATAGTAGAAAATAATAAGTTGCAATTGTGAGGGATTTTTTTGTTTAGAAAATCTTGCTTTGTGACTCACCTTAGCTTCAAATTCATGATCTTCCTGCCTCTGAATTCCAAGTGCTGAGTTATAGGCATGTGCCATGGAAACCAGCTTTTTTCTGCCCCTCCCCCCCTTTCTTTAGAAAACTAACTGGCAGAAAACCTGCACAGTGTTCTACATGCATGTAGCTCCTATTGCCACATGTTCATTTTATTCCCAGTAGTTCTATTTAAGCATTAATAAATATTTGAAATTATCCAAACAGATCATTATAAACCTGCAATTTCCCATCGAGATTTAAACAGCAGAAATGTCCTGGTAAAAAATGATGGAACGTGTGTTATTAGTGACTTTGGGTTATCCATGAGACTAACTGGAAATAGACTGGTGCGCCCAGGGGAAGAAGATAATGCAGCTATAAGTGAGGTGAGTGTGTAAAAAGCATCATCACACTGACAGAGTTTGAAAATACAGTGCTTAAAAATTATTCTTACATACTGCTAATTACAGATTATTAGGAGTTAGAAAATAAAGAAATACCAAATGCAGTGCATGAAGACCATTGTGAAGGTTACCAGTTCATTTTGACAGATAGGACAAAGTCTGTGGGAATTTATTTATTTATTTTTTGGGGGAGGGGAATTGATTTTTGTATGTGTGTGTGGAGTTGTTTTGTTTTGTGGTTTTGTTGGTTTGTTATCAAAGGAAATTCATTAGATTGCCTGTTTTCTTTTTTGTTGTTTTTGAGACAGAGTGTAGCCCAGGTTTGCCTTGAATTTGCCATTCACCTGTCTCAGCCCTCAGAGATCTGGAATTCAAGCAGGTATTACCAGCCAGAAAATGATTTTTGAAGCAAGAGTAAGGTTACCAAGTTTGAGGCAGGACAGTCTTCTCTTTGATTGTAATGCCAAACATATCCTTCCAGGCCTCTTGTTTTCACATACAATTGTCTATACATATTTTTTTAATTAATTTTATTTATTTCTGTATGTGTATGAATGTACTGTCTGCATGCAAGTTTGTGCACCCGTGTCGTGCAATGCCGCGGAGGTCAGAAGAGGGTCTCGGATTCCCCTGGAACTGGAGTTCTCCTGGAACTGGAGTTTCAGACGGTTCTCGGCCGCCATGTGGGTGCTGGGGATCAAACCCGGGTCCTCTGCAAGAGCGGTCGGCGCTCTTAACCGCTAGGCCATCTCTCCAGCCCCTATACATATTTTTTTACTTTCTTTTTTTATTTTATTTTTTATGTGTATGAATGTACTGTCTGCATGTAGGTTTGTGCACCCATGTCGTGCAATGCCTCGGAGGTCAGAAGAGGGTGTCGGGTTCCCCTGGAACTGGAGTTAAAGACGGTTCTCAGCCGCCATGTGGGTGCTGGGGATCGAACCCAGGTCCTCTGCAAGAGCAATCGGCACTCTTAACCACTAGGCCATCTCTCCAGCCCCTAAGCTACATGGAGACCCTGTCTCGAAAAGACAAAAAAAAAAAAAAATTAAATGGTGTACATAATTGCTTTGCAATTTCTTACTGTGTCTATAGCTTTTCTTTTGATTTATTGATTACACTGCAGACCTGGACAGAGAATAAAGGGCAGTCTACAGCCTCATAGATTTTTTTTTTTAATTGACAAAGCATACAAATATCTACTTCACTCTTTTTTAGACAGGGTCTCCCTGTAACCCCAGCTGCTGCCCTAGAACTCATTATGTAGACCATCCTAGGCTGGACTCAGTCTCACAGAGATATCTCTGCCTCTGCCTCCAAAGTACTGAGATTGAAGGTATGTACCATCTCACCCAGCAACTTCACTCTTCTTGATTAATGAATTGTATTTGCTAAAATGGATTTGCTATAGTTTAATTATTCAGGGAGGATATTTTAGAGATTAAACAAATAAGGTCTACAAAGGTTCAGTGACATACTTAGGGCCAGATAGTATATTATTAGCATGACTAAAATTTACATGTGACTTTTGGTCTAATATCTGTCCTTCAGAATATACTAAATTCTGTTTCTGACCAATGCTACTCTGTTTATCAGGTGGGCACAATTAGGTATATGGCACCAGAAGTGCTGGAGGGAGCTGTGAACCTGAGGGACTGTGAATCAGCTCTGAAACAAGTGGACATGTATGCACTTGGACTGATCTACTGGGAGATATTTATGAGATGCACAGACCTTTTCCCAGGTAAGAACTGCTATCAA
Source organism: Rhizomys pruinosus (assembly GCA_009823505.1). NCBI lineage: Eukaryota > Metazoa > Chordata > Mammalia > Rodentia > Spalacidae > Rhizomys > Rhizomys pruinosus. Next base: position 391,586 of record VZQC01000325.1, read on the forward strand.
AGGTTAATATTTTGAAGTGATAGGGTTATATATTTTCTCAGTTGCATTAAATGAGTTGTTTGTAATAATCCCTGTTGCCTTTATTTAAAACTTTAAGGTCATTGCCACCTAGTGTTCAGAAACTTTATTAGCAGAAATATAAATCAGGAAATTTTTTGTTTAAAAACATCTCTAGGTTTTCATCTGAACACAGCTTCATTACCAGTAGTAGGGTATCTGTGTTTAAGTTTAGTCTCCGATTGCTTTAACAGACATCATTTTCCTAACCTATACTTTGAAGACTTGAGACAACTATGTTTGAGTTGAGCTTATAAAGGAATTAAAAACAACAAATTATTTATGAATGTTTTCTTTTTCATTCTTTGCTTTTTCCTCTCTTCTTTCCATTCTCCCTTTTCTTTCCTACCTAAGCTGCTTCTGACTTACCTTTTTCCTTCTCCTCTTCCTTCTTTTCAGTGACAGGACACTTTTTAAATATAATTGCTTCTTTGAGGCTTACTTTCAAATAGTCAGATTTTTTTTTCTCTTGATAGGATTATATTGTTAGTCTAATTTTTAAAAAAAAGCTTTACTAATCTGTACACTGCATTTTTTCATTTCATATATTGTTTGTACAAATAATGGGGATTTCTTTGTTTTTGTTTTTTAGTCATTTATCTGACACACTCTTCAAACACTCTTTTTTGGTCTTTTTGAGACAGGGTCTCCCTGTAGTCCCAGCTATCCTGGAACTCACTATGTAGATCAGGCTGGCCTTGAACTCACAGAGATCCACCTGCCTTTCTGCCTCCTGAGTGCTGGGATTAAGGGCATGCACCTTTAAAGCAAGCACTCTCAACCAACACTCCTTACCTCTCTTGTTCACGCCCTATTCCTGCTGACCCTTCCACCATGATACAAATGTATTCTTGCTGGTATTTGTTGTTTTCTTGGTGGTAGTATTCTGAATAGGTAATGAAAATCTGTGTAATTTTGATTTTCATTCCCTTACAGCTAAGGATTTTAAGCATTTTTTGAAAATTTTATTGGCCATTTGTACTTTCTGTGAATTATCTATTCAGTTCATCTGCTAATTTAATGACTGGATGATTTTTTTGTGGGTTTTTTTTTCTTTTTGAGCTTTAGTTCTTTATATATTCTGTATGTTAATCCCTTCTCAGATGCATNGCTGCGGAGGTCAGAAGAGGGCATCAGATTCCCCTGGGACTGGAGTTAAAGACAGTTCTTAGCCGCCATGTGGGTGCTGGGAATCGAACCCGGGTCCTCTGCAAGAGCAGTCAGTGCTCTTAACTGCTGAGCCATCTCTCCAACCCTGACATTCACTTTAAAAGTCTTGGTCCAAGCTGGGCATGGTGGCACACACCTTTAATCCTAGCACTTGAGAGGCAGAGACAGGCAGATCTTTGTTAGTTCAAGGCCAGCCTGGTCTACAAAGTAAGTTCCAGGACAGCTGGGGCTGTCTCCAGTCTTTTTTGAGACCCTGTCTCAAAAAGACCAAAAAAATAATCTGTAGAGGGGGCTGGAGAGATGGCTCCAGCCCCCGCACAGATGGTGTTAAGGTGGTTAAGAGTGCCGACTGCTCTTACAAAGGACCCAAGTTCGATTCCCAGCACCTACATGGCGGCTAAGAACCATCTTTAACTCCAGTTCCAGGAAAATCCTACACCCTCTTCTGAACTGCACACCATTGCACAACAAGGGTGCACAAACCTACATGCAGACAGTACATTCATACACATAATAATAAAATTAAAATAAAAATTTTAAAAACTTCCTTAAAAAAATATGTACAGCATTAAACCCACAATTTTACTTATCAATAAAATTTGAGACTAATTACTAATAATCTTATGTCACCCAATAGTAAAGTGTTTTTGAGGTTTCCATATATGCCTAAAAGGGTTTAGTATGTATGATTTCCATGTTTATTTAATTTTAGAACTATCTCTGATGTTCTATCTGTAATTGGAAATTCTGTTCTTTTTTTCTATAAACATACAGGTGAATCTGTACCAGAATACCAGATGGCTTTTCAGACAGAAGTTGGAAACCACCCCACATTTGAGGATATGCAGGTTCTTGTGTCTAGAGAAAAACAGAGACCCAAGTTCCCAGAAGCCTGGAAAGAAAACAGCCTGGTAAGGAAATGAGAACTTCTGACTAGATCTGTTGTAATGTTCTTGAAGCAAAAATAGAAGCACCTAGGTGTCATGCCTATATTCCACCACTTGGGAGACTGAGGCAGGAGGATCACCACAAGTTTGAGGCCAGCCTGGGCTGCAGTGTAAAACCTTGTCTCAAAAAATACAGTCAGAGTAGGTGGGTAGGTAGTTTGGTGGGTAGATAAATAGTGTTAATAGTTTTAAAGTTATATAATGCCAAAAAATCCAACTCCATTTTTATTTTACGATGTGTTTTAAAATTTTTGATAGAAAAAAGTCTCTCATTTTGGTTCAGATTTAGTTTTCTACAAATATAAAATACTATTTGCAGAGACCAATATTTTCTGAAATCCACCAGGTTAGAAAACACCTAGAATAATTACCATGTTACTATTTGTCCTAGTCTGTCTTCCATTGCTGTGACAAAACACTCTGACCGACACCAACTTGGGGAGGAAAGGGTTTATTCAGCTTACATCTCCTGGGTCACAGTTGATCACTCAGGGAGCCCAAGGTAAGAACTCAGGGCAGGAACCTGGAGGCAGGAGCTGAAGCGCAGGCCATGGAGGAATGCTGTCCACTGGCTTGCTCCCCTGGCTCATGCCCAGCCTGCCTTCTTATACTGTCACTGCTCAACAATCAAGACAATACACCACAGATGTGGCCACAGGCCAATCCAATGGAGCAAATTCCCCAATTGAGGCTCCCTCAACCCAGGTGTGTCAA
>VZQC01000325.1:406655-434155 GCA_009823505.1 Rhizomys pruinosus
AGGCAGGGAGACCCTGTCTCAAAAAAAGACCAAAAAATTAAAAAAAAAAAAAAAACCTCCACGAACAAAAAAGAGAGATTAGTTTTTATTATTGTAACCTCTCTGCAATATTAAAGATAAAATCATTTCATAGTTACAGAAACTTTATCCATATTTACATATATTATCAAATGTAGCTTTTGTTATTATAAGTGCTTTCTTCCTGCCTTTTTTTCTTTTCTTTTTTCTTTTTTTTTAAGTAACTAAAACTGCCTAAAGAGGTCAGAAGAGGGCATCAGATCCCTGGAATTGGCAGTTAGCTGCTGTGTGGATGTTTATGGATGCTAGGTCCTCTGCAAGAGCAGCCAACCCCTAGCCTTCCCCACCCCCATTCTCTTTTCTTTTCTCTTCCCTTCTCTTCTCTTCTCTTCTCTTCCCTTCTCTTCCCTTCTCTTCTCTCCTCTCCTCTCCTCTTCCTCTTCCTCTTCCTCTTCCTCTCCTCTCCTCTCCTCTCCTCTCCTCTCCTCTCCTCTCCCCTCCCCTCCTCTCCCCTCCCCTCCCCTCCTCTTCTCTCCTCTTCTCTCCTCCTCTTCTCTTCTCCTCTCCTCTCCTCCCCTCCCCTCTTCTTTTCTTTTCTGTTCTGTTCTTTTCTTTTCTTTTTTTCTTTTGCCCCTGCTGCCCTGGAACTTGCTATGTAGACCAGGCTGGCTTCAATCTCACAGATATCCACCTGCCTCTGCCTCTCAAATTAACCCTAGTGCTTTCTTAAAGAAAACACCACTTGAGCTGGATGTGGTAAATGAACAGCTTTAATCCCAGCACTCAGGAGGCAGAGGCAGGAGGATCTCTGTAAGTTCAAGGCCAGCCTAGTCTACGTAGTGAGTTCCAGGCCAGCTGGGGCTACAGGGGAAGGACCCTGTCTAAAAAAAAGAATACGCCTCCAAGCATGGTAATGCAAACCTTTAATCCCAGCACTTGGGAGGCAGAGGCAGGAGGATCTCTGAGTTCAAGGCCAGCCTGGTCTACATAGTGAGTTCCAGGCCAGCTGGGGCTACGGGGAGACCATGTCTCAAAAAAAATTAAAAAACACAACTTACACTTTTTCTTAAGAGGCCTTTCTGTTCCACAATGAATATTGTTTTATGAGACATTTTCTATATTAAAACTATGATTTTGGATTCTAAGTAAAAAAAGGCTTTTGAGGGGCCGGAGAGATAGCCTAGCGGTTAAGAACACTGACTGCTCTTGCAGAGGACCCGGGTTTGATCCCCAGTACCCACATGGCGGCTAAGAACCGTCTGTAACTCCAATTTCAGGAGAACTCCAGTTCCAGGGGAACCCGACGCCCTCTTCTGACCTCCGCGGCATTGCACGACACGGGTAAACAGACCTACGTGCAGACAGTACATTCATACACATACAAAAATAAATAAAAATTTAAAAAAAAAGCCTTTTGAAAGAAATTAAGCCAGGCATGGTACCTTACACCTATAATCCCAGCACTTGGTAGACTGAGGCAGAAGGAAGTATACAGTTCATAAAGAATATATTTGGTGTTGCTTTAAAATTATAGAAGATATCTTTAGAATTAACTTTTTTTTTTGGTCTTTTGCCCTTATTAACTCTTATAAACCAAAATAATGAGCATTCATAAAAATTGTATCTGGGTCCATATAGATTTTCAGTAGACTTCATAAAAAAATTTATAGTTAGCAAGTAGTTTAACACTTCTGTTTGTTTGCTGTTGTTTTGAGACAGGGTTTTCAAATAGCTCCAAGCTGGTCTGGAACTTGATATATAAACCAGGCTGGCCTCACAGAAATCCACCAGTCTCTGCCTGGTGGACATAAGCTATCACGCCCAGCTTTATTAATTTTTTTTTTTTGGTCTTTCTGAGACAGGGTCTCCCTGTAGCCCCAGCTGTCCTGGAACTTGCTCTGTACACCAGGCTGCCCTTGAACTCACAGATCTGCCTGCCTCTGCCTCCCAAATACTAGGATTAAAGGTGTGCACCACCACGCCCAGCTTAGACTTTTAATGTAACCTCTAAAATATTGTGGGTTAAGAGTGAAATCATGCAGCGAGATGGCTCAGTAGGTTAAGAGTGAAATCATGTAGCAAGATGGCTCAGTAGGTTAAGCACTTGCTGCCAAACCAACTTGAGTTTGATCATTGAGACCCACATGATGGAAGGAGAGAACTGACTACCACAAGTTGTCCTCTGACCTCCACAAACTCACGGTGCCCCCTATAACACACAATAAATAAATAAATAAATAAATAAATAAATAAATAAATGCAATAAAAAATTTTAAGGGTAAGATATATAGCTCAAAATTTGAAATCTGTGGTGTGATACTTGAGTCAGTTCGTCATAAGTTTACATTCTCAATGTCACATTTTTTTCTTCCTTCAAGCAATCTATCACATAATAGGCGAGTGCCAAAAATTGGGCCTTATCCAGATTATTCTTCTTCCTCATACATTGAAGACTCTATCCATCACACTGACACCATTGTGAAGAACATTTCCTCTGAGCATTCGATGTCCAGCACACCTTTGACTGTAGGAGAAAAGAACCGAAACTCAATTAACTATGAACGACAGCAAGCACAAGCTCGAATCCCCAGCCCTGAAACAAGTGTCACCAGCCTGTCCACTAACACAACCACCACAAACACCACTGGCCTCACTCCAAGTACTGGCATGACCACTATATCTGAGATGCCATACCCAGATGAAGCAAATTTGCATGCCACAAACGTTGCACAGTCACTTGGGCCAACCCCTGTCTGCTTACAGCTGACAGAAGAAGACCTGGAGACCAACAAGCTCGACCCAAAAGAAGTTGATAAGAACCTCAAGGAAAGCTCTGATGAGAATCTTATGGAGCATTCTCTTAAGCAGTTCAGTGGGCCAGACCCACTGAGCAGTACCAGTTCTAGCTTGCTTTATCCACTTATAAAGCTTGCAGTAGAAGTGACTGGACAACAGGACTTCACTCAGGCTGCAAATGGCCAAGCATGTTTAATTCCTGATGTTCCACCCACTCAGATCTATCCTCTCCCTAAGCAACAGAACCTTCCTAAGAGACCTACCAGTTTGCCTTTGAACACCAAAAATTCAACAAAAGAACCCCGGCTAAAATTTGGCAACAAGCACAAATCAAACTTGAAACAAGTAGAAACCGGAGTTGCCAAGATGAATACAATCAACGCAGCAGAGCCCCATGTGGTGACAGTGACTGTGAATGGTGTGGCAGGTAGAAGCCACAATGTTAATTCCCATGCCTCCACAACCCAGTATGTCAATGGAGCAGTACCATCTGGCCAGGCAGCCAACATAGTAGCACATAGAGCCCAAGAAATGCTACAGAATCAATTTATTGGTGAGGACACCCGGCTGAATATTAATTCCAGCCCTGATGAGCATGAACCTTTACTGAGAAGAGAGCAGCAAGCTAGCCATGATGAAGGGGTTCTAGATCGGCTGGTAGACAGGAGAGAACGCCCACTAGAAGGTGGTCGAACTAATTCCAATAACAACAACAGCAATCCATGTTCAGAACAAGATGTACTTACACGGGGCATTGCAAGCACAGTAACAGATCCTGGGCCATCAAAGCCCAGAAGAGCACAGAGGCCCAATTCTCTGGATCTTTCAGCTACAAATATCCTGGATGGCAGCAGTATACAGAGTAAGTGGAGGGGTCATGCAGTCTCACCTGTGTGTCTTTTGGAACATTTAAATAATTTAATAGAATCAGATTGTGTTTTCAGTTGGTGATTATTTACCTTTATCACTTTCAGAAACAAAATGGTTGGGTCTCAGGAGTAATTAGACTATTGTAAATGGGGCTGGAGAGTGGCTCAGCAGTTAGGAGCACTGGCTACTCTTGCAGAGGACCTTGGTTCGAGTCCCAGCACCCACATGGAGACTAACAACTGCCCGCAATTCCAGTACTAAGGGAATCCAATGCCTTCTTCTGACCTCCATTGGCATTGCATGACATGAGTGCACCTACATACATGCAGTCAATTTACTCATACACATGAAAATAATATATTTTTTATAAAAGAGTAATTATGTAAAGGAAAATAAATTCTTTTATCATTGGTAATTAAAAATCCAGTATCGGGGCTGGAGAGATGGCCTAGCGGTTAAGAGCACCCACTGCTCTTGCAGAGGACCCAGGTTCGATCCCCAGCACCCACATGGTGGCTGAGAACCGTCTGTAACTCCAATTCCAGGACAACTCCATTTCCAGGGAAATTCGACACCCTCTTCTGACTCCGCGGCATTGCATGACACAGGTGCACAAACCTACATGCAGACAGTACATTCATACACATAAATAAATAAATTAAATTAAAAAATAATAATAAAAATAAATAAATAAAAAGCCAGTATCATGATAGTCAGAAAAATTACCAACTTAATCTGTCCTTTATGTGACAGTTTCTTTTTTTTTTTTTTAATTTTTTTTTATTAATTTTATTTATTTATGTGTATGAATGTACTGTCTGCATGCAGGTTTGTGCACCCGTGTCGTGCAACGCCGCGGAGTTCAGAAGAGGGTCTCGGATTCCCCTGGAACTGGAGTTCTCCTGGAATTGGAGCTTCAGACGGTTCTCAGCCGCCATGTGGGTGCTGGGGATCGAACCCGGGTCCTCTGTAAGAGCGGTCGGCGCTCTTAACCACTAGGCCATCTCTCCAGCCCGCCTGTGACAGTTTCTTTATAACGCATTTCATATACTTGCTATGAATAGATGCAGTTAAATCAGTCAGTATTCACCAGCTTAAAAACACTGGGCTGGAGAGATGGCCTAGCGGTTAAGAGTGCCGACTGCTCTTGCAGAGGACCCGAGTTCCATCCCCAGCACCCACATGGCGGCTAAGAACCATCTGTAACTCCAATTCCAGGAGAACTCCAGATCCAGGGGAATCCGAGACCCTCTTCTGACCTCTGCGGCACAGGCGCACAAACCTACATGCAGACAGTACACTCATACACATACAAAAATAAATAAAAATATTTTTAAAAAGCACTAAGTAGTGTTATGCCACTATTAATTACTGAAATACTTTGAGATATATCATGTTAAGTTTACATTTAGATTTTAATCTTAGGTCTTAAAAGTCCAGAGAAATTCCAAAACAGTTACTGTAAGGAAACTATAAAGGTGCTCTCAGTTCTTTAATGTCACCTTTTTCAAGTTATTTATTAGGCTGGGTATGGTGGGACACACCTTTGATCCTAGTACTCAGGAGGCAGAGACAGGCAGTTCTCTGTGAGATCAAGGCAGGTCTGGTCTCTGGTCTACATAGTAAGTCCCAGGCCAGCTAAGCCTACAAGGAGACCTTGTCTCAAAATAGGTAGATAGGTAGGTAGGTAGGTAGGTAGGTAGGTAGGTAGGTAGTAGGATGGATGGATAGATAGATAGATAGATAGATAGATAGATAGATAGATAGATAGATAGATAGATAGATGATAGATAGCTCTGAAAGAAAATTAAAGTTCTATATTGAGTCTTATATACTCTATAGTGCTATGGGACCCATGGAAACATAAATAAGCTGGTGCTTGGTTTCTTGCCATGAAGGGTTATAACACAAGACAAGAGATTCCACCAAAATCTCTCTTTAACAGTCATCATTACTTTAAGTGATTTCTCTTTTGAATGACAAATTTATAGAAGAAGAAAAAAAAAACATGGTTTTTGGTTGTCTTAGACTACAGAATGGGCTGGAAAAAAGATAGAGGTTCCAAAAATCTATCAATAAATATCTAGCCCCTGGGCTGAGGATATATAGCTTAGTGACAAAACACTTGCCTAGCATGCACAAATCCAAAGGTTTGGTCTCCAGCTGGAAAAGAAAAGAAAAGAAAAAAAAAAAAAAAAAAAAAAGGAAATCCAGATCTTTGCTTGAGTGGCTTGTATTTTAAGCTACTTGACACTCCTTGATTGCTTCTATATCAATAAAATATCTTGTCAGGTATAATAACAGAGAATTAATGGGTAAACGATACTCTAGTATTTCTGTCATTCCTCTAAAAATACTATGTGCTGGAGGCCTTTTTAATTTTGTCCACTTTGAGCATTTTTTGTTTTACATTGTCTTTTGAGATAGGGATCACTATATTGCTCACTATAGAGCTCACTATGAAACGTGCTATATCCTCCTGCCTCAGTCTCCTGAGTACTTGTTACAAAAGAGCAACTGCCACATCTAGTCCAACTTTCAGTTTAACTCAAATGACAGTATTTAACAAGTTGGTATCTCCACCAGAACAGGAGTTGAGAGTGCACTTACTAACCTTAAATTTTATCCATTCTTGGGTTTTTTTCTTGCCCAATAATAGAATTCTAATTCATTTTTTTAAATTTCCTTAAAGAGTCTCAAAAATTATGCCGGGGAAAAAATGAATTGGTTGAATTTTGCCTAGAAAAATAATTCCAGTTGGGCATGGTGGCACACACCTTTAATCCCAGCACTCGGGAGGCAGAGGCAGGTGGATCTCTGTGAGTTAAAGGCCAGCCTGGTCTACATAGTGAGCTCCAGGCCAGCTGGGACTAAAGGAAGACCCTGTCTCAAAAAGACCAATAATAATAATAATAACAATAATTATAATTCCAAGTATCAGGCATTTCAAGAAATAGCCATTAGAATTCAATAGATTATTGGTTGACCTATTCTTGAAATTAGCCCCCTTAAATCCTTCATGCATTTTTGTTGTGTGGTGTTTGGTTTGGTTTGCAGCAGGGTCTCATGTAGCCCAGGCTGGCCTCAGGTAGTCACTATTTATATGGTAGTACTAGGGATCAATCTTAGAGCCTTGTGCATGCCACACAGGTACTCTATCAGTTGAGGTACATCCCCAGCCAGGTCCTCTACTTCTAAATATTTTCTTTATATGTAGCTCATTTTCTATACTTTTATTTTCAGTAGGTGAGTCAACACAAGATGGCAAATCAGGATCAGGAGAAAAGATCAAGAAACGAGTGAAGACTCCGTACTCTCTTAAGCGGTGGCGCCCCTCCACCTGGGTCATCTCCACTGAACCACTGGACTGTGAGGTCAACAACAATGGCAGTGACAGGGCAGTTCATTCCAAATCTAGCACCGCTGTTTACCTTGCAGAAGGAGGCACTGCCACAACCATGGTGTCTAAAGATATAGGAATGAATTGTCTGTGAGATGTTTTCAAACTTACGGAGTGAAATTATTTTTTGCATCATTTAAACATGCAGAAGACATTAAAAACAAAACTGCTTTACCCTCCTGTCAGCATCCCTTCCTGCCCTGCAACAAGGACTTGCTTTAAATAGATTTCAGCTATGCAGAAAATTTTAGCTTATGCTTCCATATTTTTTAATTTTGTTTTTAAGTTTTGCACTTTTGTTTAGTCTCGCTAAAGTTATATTTGTCTGTTATGACCACAGAATTATATGTGTGTGTATCAAAAGTGGTCTCAAAATATTTTTTTAAGAAAAAAAAAGCAAAAACAATGTATTGCTGATAATCAGTTTGGACCGTTTTCTAAAGGTCATTAAAACAGAAGCAAATTAAGACAGGTTTGACTACAGTGGTGTCTGGTGTCCATGTTTTATCTCTGGGCACAAGCTAGTTTATATGTTGATACCTGTTTTAACATATTGTCTGTTGGACATTCTTCTCTCTTGTATTTTGTTTGAATGTGCAATAGTCTGTAGACACAAATAAGCTTTCTTATCAGCGCTCTTCCGAGCAGACTCACATTCTTCCGTAACATAAACACTCTCCCCCATTCTTCCATAACATGAACATTTTTCTTGCTTTCCCCTTGTGGAGCATACATAAACATTGTCCAAAGGGCTCTGAAAAAGAAACTACCAAAACCTTTTTTGAAATGCCATTTCTTTAAACCTTCCACATTCTAATGTTTCCTTCCAGGCATTTTAATAAGCATATTTGGTTCTGGTTTTGCAAGTTCATATGAGAGCATAGAACAAAACACAAGAAAGCAAATATTAGACTTATCCATTTTTCTATGTATGTTCACGTTCCATTATTCATTTAAGAAGTACATTTTTTTTAACAGAAAACTTACAGAGTTAAACTTACATGGAATTTTTAAGTAAGTAGATGGGTGAGATGATGCAGTGTTCAATAGGCCATCTCAAATTACATTTCCTGTTTACAATAACTTCAAAAGTAAGTCTAAGTTTTAGATTTAGAATATCTTTTATTCTGTTCTCCAGCAAAACCTGACAACTATATATGAAAATAATTCCTCTTCCCCTGACCTAAAACACTGTGGAAGGCTCCTTCAACCAGCATGCCAGATCGACCCTGTGGAAGAAAGGATTGCTGCCACACCCAAACGTCCAGTAGACTGAGATTTAACCTCTTTCTTTTCATAACTTTATTTCTTCACTATCTTATTTTCATAATTTCTTTTTGCCAGTTTTCATATGACCTTTGACCTTTGAGCAACATTTATTTATATTGTATTAGGATATGCCTTCTGGTAATAGCATGCCCTTGAAATCATGTTTTAAAACCTCCCTTTGAGTCTTTCATTACTAATAATCTCTAAAACAATAACCCCTTTTTTCTTCTAATAAAGCACTTTCTGTCAAATAAGGGAATTTTTTTCTAAACAATTTTTTTCTGTCAAATTGTTCTTGGTTTTTGTGTTTTCAGATTCTCAGAATACTTAATATACATTATCTAAGTTTTAGAATTTTTCTGGGAGATAAAAGGTTAGGAGGAAAATATGAATCCCCAAATTCCTGACATAAGTTCTTTTTTTTTTTTTTTTCAGAGCTGAGGACCAAACCCAGGGCCTTGTGCTTGCTAGGCAAGCACTCTGCCACTGAGCTAAATCCCCAACCTCTGATTTAGGTTCTTAACCTCTCAAACACTATTTTCTCATTTGTAACCCTTTATCTTTATCATAGAACTACAGACAGCCTACGTTCCCCAATTTACTGTCCAGAATACTTGGGACTGAGTTTTGCATGAGTCTTCTCTTCCCTTGCCATCTGCTGTGATTCTTAGGAGTTAGATGCCACAACACTTACCATTAATTCAGCTGCATTGCTGAGTTGGAGTTCTCAATTCTTAAGGTTAAGATTCTCTTACTGGTGCCCAAGATTCCTTCTGCCTTTTATGTTTAATGGCCCTTCTCTTGATTCAGACCCTTAACATTTTTTGTCTTCTGGCATATAATTTTTTTCATGTAGTTATTATCTTTTGTCTTATTTCTCTTGCCCAAATGGCTTTCAGATGCATTTCAGGATATTTTTTTTTCCAAACAACTCTAATTCAGAGCTGTCCCCAATTTGAAACATTGAGAATAAATGACTGTGTGAGGTCCAGTTGATCTCTTCCTATCAGAAAAACTGTCTTGCATTTTGATATACTTTTTATTAGGGCCAATCAAGTCAACTGTAAGTTTTCCAGCTTATTTTAACAATTAATAATAAAAAGCTTTTAAAAAGTACTATACCAGATTCAAAGAAATCTATAGTTTCCCATTTCCTTTCTCTAGGATTTTTAGTAGATTCTTGAAAAAGTAGAAAACATGGGCTCCATGTAGATCATTTTAATTTTTTTTTTTTGAGACAGTGTCTCCCTGTAGCCCCAGCTGTCCTGGGGTTCACTATGTAGAGACCAGGCTGGCCTTGAACTCACAGAGATCTGCCTGCCTCTGCCTCCTGAGTGCTAGGAGTAAAGGCATGTGCCTCCATGCTCGGCCATTTTAAAGTATCTCAAACTTAAAGCCTATGATATACAGCAAGCAAAATCACTTTAAACAATTAAAATTACTTGTTAACCTTATTTGCTATTATTTCTCAAAGCTGATACTAAATGTATCACAAAATTTTACTATAGAAATTAATTTGGGGACTTTTGAGCAAAAAGATCTTTCAGTTTTAAAATACTAAAATTTATTTGAACAGATAATAAATCCACTAATTGTTGCCACATTCCTCCCGAGCTGAGTGTTGGCCCAGTGTCATAATTAATTTAAAGCCTTCTATACTTACCTGGCAGGGGAGATCACGAAGGTGGTTTTCTCAGGGTGAGGCTCATCCATTGCACTCCAGATGTGCTGACCCCTTCGATTTCCCCAAATGTGGGAAACTCGACTGCATAATTTGTGGTAGTGGGGGGCTGGAGGGATGGCTTAGTGGTTAAGAGCCCCGACTGCTCTTGCAGAGGACCTGGGTTCAATTCCCAGCACCCACATGGCACCTAAGAACCATCTTTAAGCTGGGCGTGGTGGTGCAAGCCTTTAATCCTAGCACTTGGGAGACAGAGGCAGGAGGATCTCTGTGAGTTCAAGGCCAGCCTGGTCTACATAATGAGTTCCAGGCCAGTTGGAGCTACAAGGAGACCCTATCTCAAAAAAAAAAAAAAATTTGTGGTAGTGGGGGACTGCGTTCTCAATCTCCCCTTAAGAAAAAAAAAATTAAAGCCTTCTTTAAAACTCAAAAAAAAACAAAATCCTAATTGTGAGACTAGAGAGAGAGCTCAGCAGTAAGAGCACACGCTGCTCTTGCAGAAAACCTGGGTTCTGTTCCCACCACCCACGTCAGGTGGCTCACAAGCCACCGGTAGCTCCAGCTCCAGGGGATCGGATACCCTCTCTGTCCTCTATGAGAACTTCATATAACCCGCAGAGACATACACTTACACATAATTAAAAATAAATCTTAAGAAAGAAAATCCTAATTTTACACTAGAACTAAGTAATTGAAAGAACTTGATTTGAATTATGTTTCATTCATACAATGAAATGATTTAAACACAAATCATAAAAAAAAACACCAAGGCCAGCCTGGTCTACAGAGTGAGCTCCAGGACAGCTAGGGCTACAGGGAGACCCTGTCTCGAAAAGACAAAAAAAAAAAAAAAAAAAAAAAAAACCACCAAAACATTTTTTTTTGTCTTTTTGAGACAGAGTCTCCCTGTAGCTCCAGCTGTCCTGGAACTCACTCTGTAGACCAAGCTGGCCTCGAAATCACAGAGATCCACCTACCTCTGCCTCCCGAGTGCTGGGATTAAAGGTGTGTGCCACCACGCCCAGCTCTCCTAAAAATTTTTTAAATACATTTTTTAAATTTATTAGTTTTTATGTGTATGAGTGTACTGTCTGCATGCAGGACTGTGCACCCGTGTCATGCAATGCCGCGGAGGTCAGAAGAGGGTGTAAGATTCCCCTGGAACTGGAGTTAAAGACGGTTCTTAGCCGCCATGTGGGTGCTGGGAATCGAACCCGGATCCTCTGCAAGAGCAGTCGGTGCTCTTAACCGCTGAGCCATCTCTCCAGCCCCAATAAATATTTTTTAAAAAACCACTGTCATTGTAGAAAGTTCTAAGAAGCACATACTGGAAGCTGGGGTGTACGTATGCTATTTTCATTTTCAGAGCAACCATATGAACATTGTCATTAATATCAATACTTTACAAATGAGGAAATAAAAGTTAAAAGAAAATAGTTTGCCAAAGTTTCATATCTGGTAATAGAACTGGATTTTACCTTGATTCTGCTCTTCCACGTCTTTTTTTTTGTTTTTAATTTTTTTATTGTTATTAAACCTTTTCCATACATCATACATCATTTCTCAATCCAATTTAGAGTCACTTCCCTTTCCATGCCCCCCACCCACCTGGTCCACATCTTTTTCATCCAAATCACACAGCCTACATTCTTTATGATAGGATGTATAATGTATTGACATTCTGAAAGAAATTCAGTCATTATAACCAGCACAATTGTGGTTTGTATATAAGCCAAACCAGATATCTTAATGATTTTAGCAGGTACATAATCATAACAAAGTCCATATTCATTATTGCTTAAAGAAATTACTAATTCAAGACAGAAAACCAATGTATATCTTAAAATCATGTTACCAAACTCCTAACATTTTTATATTGCAGAACTAAAGGCAAAGTACATTTTAAGGGAAAGCGAAGGCGGCTGTAGGAACAGAGACATTTTCCCAACATGATTCCATACTAGATTTGGAAAAAATAGTTTAACATGAAATTTCTCCCTTCTTGGTCCTTTGACTCCAACTTCTAAATTTCTGCTTTTAGCAGTGTTAATCTAGAGAACTAATTGAATAGAATGTAGGAAAAATACAAGGTAGCTATAGCCTCCTTACATGTATTTATTTACTTGTTCTGGAAACTGTTGGTTCTGAATGTGAAAATAGAGAGGAAGGAATACTCAAGTAGTCTTTCAGTAGGAATTATCAGAAATTTTTGCAAATATTTTTATTTAAAATATTTCTAAGTTTGATTTCAAAGCCAAAAAGAATACCCAGTAGGCTGCAGCTGTTATACTGAACTTCTTAGTCTCTCATTTCATTTAAAACAGAAGTTTTTTCAATAAATGTTTTATTTCCTTTTTCATATTTGTGGACATGAACTTCTATTTGTGGGTCATTAACTTCTAGAACTTGATATTACATTGTATTACCATGACACATTTTATAAATTTATGTTGAACTCTACCAGTCATATGCATGTTGTTGCATAACTATTCACAGATTTTTTTTAATGCATGTTACCTTATCTCCTTAAACTCCTTAAAAGTTAGATAGTATACACACGTTAGTTGATTTTTCTAGACTAGTCATTCTAAGAATTATCTAATACTCCCATATGTATCCCAGAAGTCTCCTTTAGACAGTGATGATTTTAAATATCATACCCTTGATTGGCAGTGGGTTTTGTGTTTAACAAATAAAGTTTTAACTTTTAGATTATGAACTATGCAAACTTTGTCCAAAACTACCTTACATGACCCCTTCCTAACTATGCTCACTGATTGTGTAAATCTCGCAAATCGCTTTTGAGCTAGTTACACAAGACTTACTATCAAAGCTTTTCTACAAGTGCCCACATTAACACAAGAGGAAATCCCAGGAGGTGGTAGACCTACCCATTATTCTTCATAAGTCCCCTCATAGTGGATAGCTTACTGTCTCTTCGCTGTCTTCTGTTAGGAAAGTCTTCATGTCTATTCTGCTTGTCTCTCATTTCATTTGAAAGTTATGTCTTTTCCCTAGTAGGAGAAAAGAGAGTAGTGGTTGTCCTCCCTGCACTCTTTGTAGGCTTCAGGATTCTCAGTTAACATCTAAACCTCAGTTCATCAGATACAATTACTTTGGTTCCTTTTTTTTTCCTCCCCAGATCTATTTTAATGTCTATTTATATTTAAGAGCACATAAAATTATATGTTATATTCAAATTAATTACTCCAGGTAATTTATAGTTCAGTAGTTTGATAGAAATGAAAGTTAAGAGGTTATCATTTGACATTGGATTTAATCATCAGACCACCAGAAAATCAGCAGTTAATTTTTGTATTATCTAATATTTCCTGTTAAAGTGTGTTTTATTATTTTATATCTGTGTAGTTATAACTAAAAAGGCTTGCATACATAATTTTGTATTGTTTTGTCATTAAAAGTTCATCTATATTACAGTGAGTTTAGTGTTATGATTGAGCCACAACAATATTTTACCTTTTTCTTTGTATCAAATATTGTATTAAACACTAAATGCAAGATTTTCAATTTTCAAAAATAGACCCTGCAAAAATCAGGTATTATCTATGAACATTTTTGTATTTTTGTAGACCACTTTTGAAATGCTTATCATTGTTATTGCAACATAGACTGGACTAAAATGATTTTCGTTTTTAAGTGATTAAAGTTAGGTGTTTGCATAGAAAGCAAATCTTCAAAATACATCTCCTGGCAGGCACATTTGAAAGGAAATACTTAAGAATTTATACTGTATGTTAAAACTGTGCCCGAAATAAATCTATTGAATCTTTTTTTTTTAATTTCCCTTTCATTATTACTGTTTGTAGTGTTTCTAACAAACATTGTAAACATTACACACATTCATTTGTCAGACTTAGTTTGAAACTCACATTAAAATCTGAATCATGTCAGGTGTGGTGGTGCATGCCTTTAATCCCAGCACTTGGGAGGCAGAAGCAGGTGGATCTCTGTGAGTTCAAGACCAGCCTGGTCTACAGAGCAAGATCCAGGCCACCTGGGACTAAATGGAGACCCTGTCTCAAAAAGACCAAAAAAAAATCTGAATCAGAAAGAATCTTTCAAACTTAATTGCTTCACTAAGATGTTCAATTTGTGACTGAATTTTTGAGAAAATTTGCTGTATTTGAAATTACAACTTGACTTTTTTTTTTTTTCATTTTAAAGGTGTCTCCCCCTCCCATTTTATTTGTACTTTTTAATTTCAGAAACATCTTTATGGTTTAGAATCACTTTATAGATATACAATTTCTTAAAAACTCAGGGCCCTTCATCTCTGTACACTGAAAAAGTTCGATTGGTAGCACACAAGCAATTAGATCTAGTTGAATATTTCACGTGTTGTTCATTTAATGTTTCATCTTATTATTTGACTTAATTCACATAGATATAATATCTGATTATTCTTTCATCATAAAAACTTGCCCAGTTTGGTAATTAGTGAATAGAAGGAATGACTCAGCTAATTGGCCACATGTTACAGCAAATTTAGGCCTTGGAATTAAAGCACCTGCTTAAAAACTTTCTGTTCTTTGGTTCTGTGGCTAGTAGTGATGAGACAAAGTGTTTCATTTTGTTTCATTTTTTAATAACAGAGCTTAGGAAGGTAATTCTGAGATAGAATTTTCTTAAGAGGTAATTAGCATTATAAAACTTTCTTCCAAAAGTGAATTAACGAGTCTATAGCTTTAGTAATAGCTTGGATGGCTTTGAGAAGGTAGTCTATGGAAACTAGTTATCACGCTGTCAGAGCCGAACAATCTTTCTTTGAATCAGAAAAGCTCAAGCTCCAATTGTATGCTGGATATTTAAAATATTAACAATGAAGTTATTTGTAATCAGTCTCATGTCTCAGGCTTCCCATCTTGTTACCAATCCTAAGTATGTAGAAGAAACATTTGTAAAGATGCTTAACAGTAAGGAAACTAAATGACTAAAAATGCAATTCAAAGCAGTTAGGTTTCAATTTAATATTGAATTGCTTCACTTCTGTGGCTTTTTTTTCTGGTCACATTTATTTATTTAAGCAATTTTTGTATGCCTTGTCATTTTGTTTCCATAGATATTGTATTGTGTAAGTGTTTTTGTAAGCTGGAATCATCCTTCATTTTCTGTTGATAATTTTTCGATGAATTTACATGGATAACTGTAAAATACACTAACTCTTAGGGTGTTGTAGCTGAAACTGTGGAGATGTGTAGCTGCCATGCTTTTTCTGAATGGACAGGAGAAACATACGCTACAGAGTATTCATTTCTGAGGATGCTTTTCTGGAAAAAGAAAGGCTGAAAATATTGGCATTCCTCAGAACCCTCTTTTTCTTGTTAACGGGTATCTTTTGTTGGTGTGTTTTGCTATTACATTACAAATAGAATATCGTATATGAATTTATGAATAATTTCAGTTATTTTTCTTTTGTATAAGCCGTCTGAGACCTTGCAATGCTGTATAACTTGTGTTTGATGGATCAGTGTGAGTATGAAACAAAGCAGATCACTTTTCTTCTGTATTATCTATGGATGCCACTATGAAAGCTGACATTAAGCCACTGAAGAGTTTTCTATGAATAAGTGTAAGTAAATGCTTTGATATATATAAACCTAAATAAAGATTGTATTGAGACAGAGACATTGGAGAAGGGAATTCTAAAACAGTTCTTTAGGTTTAAAAAGGCTTGCTGTAAAATGGTGCATTATTCCACTTATTAAAGATCATATTAATGACAATAGTAATTGTATTTTTTTATTATATAAAGTCTCCAGAAATTGTTATTGCTATATGATATTGTTGGTACTTTGTAGTAGGATGAATACCTGCTCTGTCATGAATTTTATAATAGTATGGTTCAGGAAAAAAATCAGCTGAAACTGGAATAGCTGTTGCTTTCTGACCACACACATATCAATACGCCAGACACTGTGGGAGTTGTTTTCTATACAGTTGACGGTTCTCACAACAATTTTTTTTATTTTTTATATTTTGAGACAGGATTTCCCTGTAGCCCCAGCTGGTCTGGAACTCATTGGCTGGCCTTGAACTCACAGCGATCCACCTGCCTCTGCCTCCAGAGTGCTGGGATTAAAGGTGTGTGCCACCACACCCAGCTTCTCACAATTTCTTTTTTTTTTTTTTTTTTTTGGTCTTTTTGAGACAGGGTCTCCCTGTAGCCGCAGCTGTCCTGAAACTCACCCTGTAGACCAGGCTGGCCTTGAACTCACAAAGATCCGCCTGCTTCTGCCTAGGATTTTTTTTTGTCTTTTTGAGACAGGGTCTCCCTGTAGCCCCAGCTGTCCTGGAACTCACTCTGTAGACCAGGCTGGCCTTGAACTCACAAAGATTCTCCTGCCTCTGCTTCAAGTACTAGGATTAAAGGCATGTGCCACCACGCCCAGCCTCACAACAGTTTTTACAAATAGGTTGTATTTACCTCTCTTTTTTTTTTTTTCAATTAAATTTTTTTTTGGTCTTTTTGAGACAGGGTCTCCCTTTAGTCCCAGCTGTCCTGGAACTCACTCTGTAGAGCAGGCTGGCCTTGAACTCACAAAGATCCACTTGCCTCTGCCTCCCAAGTGCTAGGGTTAAAGGTGTGCACCATCACGCCCAGCAACACCTCTCTTTTAATGGTGGAGAAACTGAAGGTCACAAACTTAAAAACTTCCCCCAAGCCACAAAGCTGGTAAGTGATGAAATAGATCCCAGTGCATTTTTACTTTGCTTTGAACTACAGCTTTTGAGCTTTGCTCATGGCAAGGAGAATGTGTAAACAAAAATGAAAATTCCTGAGTGTAGCCAAGAACATGATTGAAGTGGCCAAAGCCATTAGATACTCAATGATTTCTGGTCACCCAATACCATGGTAGTATTTCACATTGTTTAGTAATTTTTTAGGTTAGATCATTGTATTTTTTCAGAAAGATTCTTCTTCTTCCCCTAGTGTCTACGTTCCCCTGCTTCTGCCTCCAGAGTAGCTGGTGCTGCAGTCTTACACCCTCACCATCATACCAGCTAGAACACTTGCTTACAGTGAAATGTGTGTTTGGAAGGGTAACAAATTGTATCTGTCTCTAGATTGATTCAGGGTGTTGGTCCTGCAGCAGGATCCTGTATCTGTCTTTTACCTAGAGACCAAAGGAAACTTTGGCTGGCAGAAGAGTGTGGCTGCCATAGACTCTGTTGCCATCTTTTTTTGTGTGTGTGTGTATGAATGTACTGTCTGCATGCAGGTCTGTGCACCCGTGTCATGCAATGCCAAGGAGGTCAGAAGAGGGCGTCGGATTCCCCTGGAACTGGAGTTCTCCTGGAATTGGAGTTAAAGACGGTTCTCAGCCGCCATGTGGGTGCTGGGGATTGAACCCGGGTCCTCTGTAAGAGCAGTCAGTGCTCTCAACTGGTAGGCCATCTCTCCAGCCCTCTGTTGCCATCTTAAATGATACGTATTCTAGGGTTAAAGATTTCAGGGGCTTTTTCTTTTTCTTTTTTTTTTTCCTTTTTTTTTTCCCATCATGTGGTCTTGGTGGCACTAAATGGAAGTCATCAGTGGAACCTTTCCTTCTTTTGACTCTTATGAGTCTGATACACAGTTGCAGGGCACCGTTACAGTTCTCCAGAGAACCTTTTCAGTATTTAAGATAAGGACCTTAGTATTTAAGATAAGGACTTCATGTCCTTAGAAGAAATGTGATGACAGCAAAAACGTCATAATGACCTGATTTAATGACTACCTTCAGCTAGTATTTAGTCTTTGTACTATAATGTTTATTTGTTTTGTTAGAGTAAAGGCCAAATTCTACATTTGTAGAGGGTTTTTTTTGTTGTTGTTGGTATGATTTCTTTATCAAAATTGAAAAGCTGAACAGAAAGATTACAAAAGTATGTTATGACACCTCCCCTGGAGGAGGTGAGGACTACATGGTGGTATGTGACTTCCTGCAGGGATGCACAGGCAGGACACCAGCTGACCAAAGAACTCACTGTCCAGGTCCAGCTTGTTGAGGCAGTGAGCTCACTTGGGGTGCCACTGGAGTATGGATTGCTAAAAAGCTGGTGCATCCTTGAAAAGTCACACTCCAGTGTGGAAGACAACTCAGGAAAGCTGCTTCACTGGGGTGCTCCCACAGCTAATAGCCCATCGCATATATTCTAGAATCCACCAAAACAGCCTGCAGACAGGAGACAAGAGGGACTGGTAGGTGGAATCCCAGGTAAGTGTGGTCATCTTTCTCCCCCACAACCTTCCTCAAAGGACCACAACAGCTTCATTGCCATTACCTAGCTATCACTGTATTCCTTTATTTCACCACCATGTCTGAGGGACCAAGGTATTAGGTCACCACCACAATTTCTGCACCATGTTGGCTAATGAAGGAAAAGGCTATACTACAGCAACAGGAAATGGTTACATCCAAACAACGTGATACTTAAGTGCTCAAATAAATAGTAAATTATGTACTGTAAAAGCCAAGGAGGGCCGGGCGTGGTGGCCCACGCCTTTAATCCTAGCACTTGGGAGGCAGAGGCAGGCAGATCTTTGTGAGTTCAAGGCCAGCCTGGTCTACAGAGTGAGTTCCAGGACAGCTGGGGCTACAGGGAGACCCTGTCTCGAAAAGACCAAAAATAAATAAATAAGCAAATAAATAAAAGTTTTAAAGTAAAATTTAAAGAAAAAGAAAAGCCAAGGAAGACTTAACTGAAGGAATTACTATTGGGGCTGAAGAGATGGCCTAGCGGTTAAGAGCGCCGACCGCTCTTACAGAGGACCCGGGTTCGATCCCCAGCACCCACATGGCGGCTAAGAACCGTCTGAAACTCCAATTCCAGGAGAACTCCAGTTCCAGGGGAATCCGAGACCCTCTTCTGACCTCCGCAGCATTGCACGACACGGGTGCACAAACTTGCATGCAGACAGTACATTCATACACATACAGAAATAAATAAAAATTAAAAAAAAAAAAGGAATTACTATTGAGCAGGGTCTTGAGAAGTTTGGTGATATTTATTTTACCAGGAAAAGTCAAAGCAGAGTATTGTCTCAGAGATAAGAGGATAGGCTGGAAATAAAGCAGACTAAGTAAATCCAAACTTTTAAAAACCGGATCCAGCTGTTTAGACATGTCGTAAATAATAGGGAGAAAAATATATTAGGAAGGAAGGGCCTGTTGATAGGAGCAGTGTATAAAAATTTGGACTAACAGGTGAAAACAAATTAGGAAGAAGAATGTCCTGCAAACAGAGGAGCTGCAGGAGTCCTTTCCATTGTGGCCACTTCATCCCTTCCCAAAGAACATTAAGAAAAAAAAGGGGGGGAGGAATAGTTTTGAACATTACTGTATGGCGAACATTAGACCAGAGATTAAAAACAGCCCTGCAGCCGGGCGTGGTGGTGCACGCCTTTAATCCTAGCTAACACTTGGGAGGCAGAGGCAGAGGCAGGTGGATCTCTTTGAGTTCAAGTCCAGCCAGGTGTACAGAACGAGTTCCAGGCCACCTGGGACTACAGGGAGACCCTGTCTTGAAAAGACCCCCCCCCAAAAAAAAAACAAACAGCCCTGCACTCAACAACTGGTTTGGAGAAGATCATAGTGCAGATTATGAGAGTGAAAGCACAAAGTGCCCTAGGAACTCACAGCAAGGGTACCCACTTCGCTGTTGATGAATCAGGTGAGTTCCTCATTGGAAGTAACTCCCGTGGCTGTCCTAAGACATGAATTAGTTAAGAGATGAGCAGTGGTCCTCTGGGCAGAGCTGCCACATCCTAGAGGATAGCTTTTGCAGGGAGAGAGAACATTAAGGCTGGATTTGGAAACTTAGTATAGTGGCTTCCACCTGTAACCCTGGCTGAAGCAGATTGTTGAGCCCAGAAGACCAACCTGTGCAACATAGATCCATCTCAAAAACATGGGGTAGGGAGATGGCCTACTTGGTAAAATTGATTGCCACACAAGCACGAAGACCACAGTTTGGATCCCCAGAACCCATGTAAAAATTATGGTATGGTATGCACCCGTAACTCCAGGGCTTGCTGGTGGTCAGCCAATTCAGCCAACTCCAGGAGTGCCAGATTCCATGAGAGTCTGACTCAAGAGATAAAGTGGAGAAGCAAATTAGGAAGACATCTGATATCAACCTCTGGGTACCACACAAGTACATGCACATACACATGTACACACATGTGTGCACACACAAAAGAAATCACAGCAGAAAAGATTAGGGATGTTAAATGGACGAAGAGATGATGACACAGCTATCCCAGATAAACTAGCATGCACTCGATGCTACAAGTCTGGACTTGCCCTGGGAATCAGTGAAAGAATGTAACCACAGAGCTTCAAACCAGGTAACTGTATTGGGAGGGTAAAGAGTGGGCTGAGAGGAAGGGAACTGTAAATAAAGTCATGTTGACAAGCCCTGGCAAGCAAGTGTCAGTCTAGGTGAGTGAGGGATGGCAGGAAGGCAGACACAGAAGTTGCCTGATCAGTGTCAGATCAGAGGGACTCGGGGTCCAAGTTCTGCCAGAGTGATCATCCTTCACAGGAATGAAAAAACAACATGCAGCTGACAGAGGTTTAGAAGTTTAATATATCTGTTTTGATATATTCTGTCCTATTAAGTCATATGTTCAAATCTTGGGTTTCAAAAATACTCAAGGCACTGTTCACTCTTATTTCTGTGAAAATGCTCCAACAGGGCTTTCCCTTGCACTGAATGTCAGTTCGTTTTTTGTTTTTTTGGGTTTTGTGAGACAAAACTCTTCTTGTAGCCCCAGCAGGCCTGGAAGTCACTATATAGACCAGGCTGGCCTTGAACTTACAGAGATCTGCCTGCCTCCTGGGATTAAAGGCCTGGGCCACCATGCCTGGCTTTATGTCAATTTTTTGAGGTGAATGTCTTAACAGATTATTTTGTTTCACATAGTACTATACTATGGCGTTTTGGAGGTGGCTGTATTCCTGCCCTATGAAAATAAGTATCAAGAACAACCTTAAGTTGCCTGGTGTGGCGGCACATGCCTGTAACCCCAGCACTCAGGATTCAGAAATGGAAGGATTGCTGCAAGTTCAAGGCCAGCAAGGGCTGCAAGACAAGATTTGACCTTAGAAAACCAAAACAGAGAGAAATGGACCGGTGAGAGCTCAGCAGGGAAAAGCCCTTGCTGTGCAGGCCTGATGACCAGAGTGTGATCACCAGATCCCATGGTGGAGAGAGTTGTCTTCTGATCTCCACATGTCATCACACCGTGCAACACATGCACCTACATGTGTGGATATCACGCAAACACACACACACACACACACACACACAATTTTTTAAAAGTGAAGAACCTAAATGCCCCTCAACTGACGAATGGATAGAGAAAATGTGGTACATCTACACAATGGAGTTCTATGCAGCAGTAAAGAAAGACGACATCACGAGCTTTGCAGGAAAATGGCTGGAGCTAGAGGACATCATGCTGAGTGAAGTAACACAGTCCCAGAAAAACAAATGACGAATGGTATCCCTCATCTGTGGATGCTAGTGCCAATTACCCAGTTGTAAGTATTTCTTGTGTAGGGCCCCCTGAGCTTCTGTACAAAGCAGTTGGACATAATGCATTTTGGAAACAACAACAACAACAGAAAATACTGCATCAAAGAACTGACTGAAACAGTGAACTTCTGCTCAAAACAGTCAACGTCCCCATGGAAAATATTGAGAAAGACTAAGAGATGGAAAGCATGTTTGGCAGAATGCACGAGCTCTGNCAACCCAGAAGGGTAGACAGGTGGAAGCTGAGTGCTTAAACACCAGGAATGTGCCACCATACCTAGCCTCATTTAAAGATTTTTTTTTCTTTTTCTCTTTTCTGGTTTTTTTGAGACAGGGTCTCCCTGTAGCCCCAGCTGTCCTGGAACTCACTTCTGTAGACCAGGATGGCCTTGAACTCACAGAAATCCGCCTGCCT
Source organism: Rhizomys pruinosus (assembly GCA_009823505.1). NCBI lineage: Eukaryota > Metazoa > Chordata > Mammalia > Rodentia > Spalacidae > Rhizomys > Rhizomys pruinosus. Next base: position 428,649 of record VZQC01000325.1, read on the forward strand.
CTGCTTCCCCAGTGCTAGGATTAAAGGCGTGTGCCACCACGCCCAGCTTAATTTGTATTTTTATGTGCTTTTGTTTTGCCTACATGTCTTTGAGTTTACCATGTGTGTGCAGTATCTGCAGAAACCGGTGTAGTCACCAGATTCCCTCAAACTAGAGAGAATTTAGAGGGTTAGCGAACCCTAACTGGTTCTCTGGAAGAGCAAAAAGTACTCTTAAGCACCAAGTTAGTTACCTTTCCAGCCCCTAATGCATATCTTTTATATGAAGCAAACTGTGTATTATACTCTTGACTTTTTTTTTTTTTTTTTGGTCTTTTTTGAGAGACGGGGTCTCCCTGTAGCTCCAGCTGGCCTGGAACTTACTATGTAGACCAGGCTGGCCTTGAATTCAAAAAGATCACCAACCTCTGCTTCCCAAATGCTGGGATTAAAGGCCTTCACCCCCAGCCATGCCTGGCTTAAATGTTTTTATTTTTAAGTGATTTCTTAAACTGGCTCACCCATGACACTTGGTGACACCTCCACATTACTTTTTCATCATTGTGACAAATACCTGGTGAAAAGTAACATAAAGGAGGAAAGGTTTACTGTGGCTCACAGTTCCCTGTGGCACAGGCATGGCAGAGGAAGACCAGCTCCTGTCCCTGACAGTGGAGGCTGGCAGAACTCACGCACATCTTCATGGACCAGGAAGCAGAGAAGTGTGCTGGAATGGGGCTGGACTCTATAACCCTTGGCCCTGCGGCCATTAACCCACTTCTTCCGTGGAGGCCCTATCTCCCAAAACAGCACTAGGAGGCAAGTGTTGAAACACTTGAGCCTATGATGGACATTTCACATTCAGAACGTTATATCCTTTTTTTTTTTTTTTGTCTGTTAGGAATGTTTATTTTTTGAATAACCTTTTCCCCAATAATCTCACATCAATACAGAAAGATGCAATAATATAGGGTTTTATTTTACTTAATTTTTAAAAATTGTTCTATGGGGGTGCAAAAGGAAACGGGGGCAGGATGGGGGCTGCAGGATTTTGTCCTTCACCCCCAGCAAGGTGACCTCTTCTAAAGCCATAGACTGGCACATTCCACAATGGATGATTCCTCTACTGAGTCTGTGCAGTGTAGGAGGAGATGTCGGCCTGGTCAGGCAGCTCACTGATGTTGACCTCAGAGCGGTGCTACACATCATTGCTCAGGTCTGAGGCATATGTGATGGCTAAGCCCTTGGTGCCAAAGTGGCCTGCTCTGGGCACTCGGTACAGGTAGGTGTCAGAGTCCTGGGGCATGTCGTAAGTGAAGGCAGTGTTCACATGCTCAATGTCCATACCTCGGCCAAACAAGTCAGTAGCCACAAGAATTCACCCCTGGAAACCTTTGAACTGCTGATAGCGAGAAAGCCTCTCCTCCTGGGCCATGGCTCGGATGGCAATGGCTGGGAAGTTCTGCTCCTCACAATGATCACCACCTGGTTGAACTCCATGGCATAGAGAAGGTCAAAGAGCTTCCGGTTCTTCTCAGTATCCTTCAGTTTCACATAGTATTGCTGCAACCCGTGCAGTGTCAACTTGGTCTCATCATCCACGAGAACTTCCACGGGATCCTGCATGAACTTGCGGCACACTGGCCGGATGGCTTTGCTCAAGGTGGCACTGAACATCATGACCTACTTCTCATGGGAGGTCATGTGAAAATTTTCCTGGACATCCTGACGCATGTCCAGCTGGTCAAGCATCTTGTCACATTCATCCAAGATGAAATGTTCCAGGTGTTTGAGGGAGGTTGAGGTTCTTCTTTCGAGCTAGGGCTAGGATGAGGCCAGGAGTGCCCATGACGATATTCGGGCAGTTCTTCTTCAGCACCTCTTCATCCCTCTGGATAGAAAGACCGCCAAAGAACACGGCCGGCCACCTTAACCTCCGGCATGTATTTGAGTTTTTTTTTAATTTTTTTTTAATTTTTTTATTAATTTTATTTTATTTCTGTATGTGTACAAATGTACTGTCTGCATGCAAGTCTGTGCACCCGTGTCATGCAATGCCGCGGAGGTCAGAAGAGGGTGTCAGATTCCCCTGGAACTGGAGTTCTCCTGGAATTGGAGTTTCAGACGGTTCTCAGCCGCCATGTGGGTGCTGGGGATCGAACCCGGGTCCTCTGCAAGAGCGGTCGGCGCTCTTAACCGCTAGGCCATCTCTCCAGCCCCGGCATGTATTTTGAGAAGCGTCATATTCCTTGCTGATCTGAAAAGCTAACTCCCTAGTGTGATATCACCAGCCTGAACACCTGCCCGCTAGCTGGCTCCAGCTGTTGCAGTGTGGCCAAGACAAACACTGCCGTCTTCCCCATGCCCGACTTGGCCTGGCCCAGGACATCCATGTCCAGAATGGCCTGAGGGATGCGCTCATGCTGGACTTCTGATGGATGCTCAAAACCACAATCTACAATGGCTCGCAGCAACTGTGGCTTGAGCAAGAAGTCACGAAAGCCAGCCCTATTGATAGAGACATAGGAGCTCGAGAAGGGGAAGAGGCTCAGGATGAGTGCTCCCAGAACACCAGAGAAGGTTATCCTGAAAGAATCCCAGAGAGGAATATCCCAGCAAGGTCTGCAGAATCCACACTGTTATATCCTTAAAAGTCATATCTTGCCGAGCGTGGTGGCGCATGCCTTTAATCCTAGCACTCGGGAGGCAGAGGCAGGCGGATCTTTGTGATTTCAAGGCCAGCCTGGTCTACAGAGTGAGTTCCAGGACAGCTGGGGCTACAGGGAGACCCTGTCTCGAAAAGACCAAAAAAAAAAAAAAAAAAGTCATATCTTTCCACTTTTAGAAAAGTAGGGAAGGGCCGGCCATTGTGGTACACGCCTTTAATCCTAGCACTTGGGAGGCAGAGGCAGTCGGATCTTTGTGAATTCAAGGATAGCCTGGTCTACAGAGTGAGTTCCAGAACAGCTGGGGCTACAGGGAGACCCTGACTCTCAAAAAGACCAAAAAAAAAAAAAAAAGTAGGGAAAAAAAGATGATGGATGCGGTGGTGGCAAGCCTATGGTCCTAGCACTTGGGAGACTGAGATAGGAGCTAGCACGTTTGAGACTAGCCTAGGCAACTTGCAAGACCTTGTTTAAAACTTGTTTTAAAATTTATTTTTATTGTGTGTGTATGTTTGTCCCTGTGTGTAATTATGTGTATATGTTTGTCTGTGTGTGGGTATGTGCATGTGAAGGGAGGTGCAGAGGCCAGAGACTGTGTATCTCTGGAGCTGGCGGGTTCACTGTGTTGAAACCTGAACTCAGGTCCTCTGCAAGAGCAGTTTGGCTAAGCCATCTCTCCACCCACCCCCAGTTCCCTTCTAAAACTTTTAGAGATTGGCTCTTATAAGACCCATTAAAGCTCAAAGGAACTAATTACTTCCAGGAATGTCAAGCACTTACAGGAAACCTTTTTAGGATAGTGGAAGATGTGGTAAATGAATGCCTCATCTGTTATGACCCCATAAAGAAAAAAATGAAGCCTTCAAGCATCTCTAAGTGGATTCCAGGTTTGTCTCCCTCTGTGGTTTATGTGACTGTGTATGAACAGTGATTATTTTCTAGATGGCTTGGAACATGACTACTGAAAATCTACAACACCCACAGTGGCTAAAATAAATAAAAATAAATTTTTAGTGTTTTGATTTATTCTTTTTACGTGTATGAGTGTTTTACCTTCCTGTATGTTAATGTACCTGTGTCTTGCAATGCCTATGAAGGTCAGATCCCCTGGAACTGGAGTTACAGATGGTTGTTAACCACTTATGTGAGTGCTGGGAACTAAATCTGGGTCCTCTGCAAGAGCAGCCAGTGCTCTTAACCACTGAGCCCTCTCTTCAGTCCTCCCTCTCCTGCCTCCAAATAAAATTTTTAAAAGAGTTGAGGATGCAACTCAGCAAGAGAGTGCTTGCCTAGCACATGCAAGGCCCTGGGTTCAATCTCACAAATGGGGAAAAAGTAAAAACTTCCACATCTATCTTTTTAACTCTTATTGATCCCTCTTAGCTGAGTTTCCAGACTGTGAGCTTTGTGGCAGACATGCGGTCTTGCTTCTTTCTTTCCCAGCCCCAGACAGTTTCACACCCTACTGCTGCTCATTGGTGTCCATGGTCTGACCAGAACTCAGAGTCATGTTCTTCAACCTGAAATTCCAAGTTGTCAACCTGCAGTGCCTGCATGCCTTGAACTTGACCTTCCTTTGCCACCACAGTACCACTTGTCTCTTCTATCTTGTCAGTAGATTGACTATAGCCTTTTCTGAGCAGGGAGAGTCCTATCAGTTTTCTTTCCCTGAAGTACCAATATTTACTTTTAAACAGTTTCTTTTTTAATTTTACATGTATGAGTATCTGCATGTATGTAGGTACATCTGTGTCATGCAATGCCCAAGGACAGAAGAGGGCTTCAGATCCCATGGAACTGTAGTTATTGATGGTTGTTAGTTGCCATGTGGGTCCTGGGATTCAAACCCGAGTCTTCCGCAAGAACAGCCAGTTCTTTTAACCACTGAGCCATGTCTCCAGCCCATAAAATCCATTTTAAAATGAAAATAAGAGACTATTTTAGCATTAGCATAGCTGTCAACTAAATATTGGTACTTAAGAGGAGCTGGAGAGATCCCAGCACCTGGCATGAGTGAGGCCCTGGGTTTGATTCCCCAGTACCATTAAAATACATGTATACTTACATACGTCAGGCATCTGAGTCCACCTGAGTTACTCTATGTGCTTGAAAGCAACTTAACTGCAGGTTGTTTAGTAAACTGGGATGTGTGCACCTATTTGGAGTTCAACTGAACAGAATTCAGCACTGAGGGAAAATATGATGTGATTATCTGTGACTGCAAAAAACTTTAATCAGTACCAGCCGAAGCCTGCACGTAGCACCAGGGCTGGTGAAAGAATAGGTGCAGGGCTGGAGGGATGGCTCAGTGGTTAAGAGCTCCAACTGCTCTTGCAGAGGACCAGGGTTCAATTCCCAGCACCCACGTGGCGGCTAAGAACCGCCTTTAAAACCGGGCATGGTAGCACACACCTTTAATCCTAGCACTCAGGAGGCAGAGGCAGGCGGATCTCTATGAGTTCAAGGCCAGTCTGGTCTACAGAGTGAGTTCCAGACCAGCTGGAGCTACAGGGAGACCCTGTCTCAAAAAAAAAGAAGAATAGGTCCACGAAGCAAATCCCTTAGTAAAATGTGTTTACCTTGATAATTTATTATTACTCTTGTTATTAATTTTTCATCATGTTTAATAAAATGAGAAATCATGATTTAGTTATCAACTTTTAAAAGAATCTTCATGAATATAGGAAGAAGGAAGTACAATGACTTTCTTTAGTTTGACAGGGAAGAGGATTTGTGATGTTCTAGGTCAAATCTTTACTTCATTGCCCCATACTATGGGTATGTTTGCCTTTTTTCCTTTTTTTAAAACTTGATTTGTCTGGCCTTGCATATTGTGTAGTTTTTACCAGCTGGAAATAAAGC